>ML288887.1:372149-432621 GCA_005239495.1 Nicotiana undulata
CCCAACCCCCGCCCCAACCCCGCCCCGCCCCTCTTTTCGCTACTCTGTTTTTCATCATTATCTATCATCATCAACCTTTATTTTCCATTGTATATATTTAAACACGCACACACACACTGAACTTGGTGTTGTATGTGTAAATATTCAACGCAGAATTTGTGAAAAAGAAGAAGAAGATAAAAGGGGAAGTAATTAAATAGAAAACAAAACAAACGATCGATTAAACTCCACCGCCTTTAGGTACCCAATAATTAATTTTTCTTCTTATTTTTGGTTAAAAAGTGATTATGGGTCTTGTAATTTTCATCTTATTACACTTTTTAATTTTCTGGGTAAAGGCTATTTATCCTACAGAACTTGCATACTTTGTGCTTTTTTCCTATTGCTTTAAGCTGATCACCTCATTTAAATTGCTGAAACTATGTATAGATGTTTGTATTTGTATGTATTTGCTTAAATCACTCTGGACTTTTTCTCTGGATGCTTTTTTTAAGAGGCTTTTTAGTCGAAATAATGCATTCTTTGTTGTTGCTAATTCTAGTGTTTTAACGTTGATATGTTCTTCTATTGTAAAGGATTTAAGTTATACACCGACTTCTTAGAGATTCTTTTTCACTTAGCAGTGAAATTTAACCTATTATAGCATGTTAGTTACCTGTAATCACCTTATATATAGCCTGATTCTATAAATATTTTTTACACCGTCAGTCAAGGTAGAGCTAGAGTGCCGTGAGGGGCGGCCGAACCCAGTAGCTTGGGTTCGAACCTTGTATTTGTCTTAAAAATCCATTGAATATGTATAAATTATTAATTTTGAACCCAGTAACTTAAAACGATTAGAATCTCGAACCCATAAGCTTGAAATCCTAACTCTGCCTTTGCCGTCAGCGTGCATAACATAAACTCACTCTATTGCTGTAAGCATGTACTGTCTGTTTGTTCTACTACATGATCAGCATATAACACTTTGATGAATTCGTTTAGGAGGTTCTCCTTGTTACTGGTTAATTTATGGTGACATATTTTGTAATTCCATAACTAGAGAAGTCCAAAAGTTTGTTTCCATGGATTAATCAATGAGTGGATTATATCCACAACTTGTGCTATTTATACAAGGATAAATTGGCCTTATGAGTCCTCTATATCCAATTTGTTTGTTCGAAATTTTTATCCAAAATTTTGTTTAGATGACTGAAAAAACTAAACCTGTTGATGTTTGGTGCATTTGAGAATGATTATGGTTGTTGAGAGAGAAGTGCTTATAATATTGACAGGACTGCGTTATAGAACTGGCTTGGTGTTGTTTAATGGGAAACCGGGGGCAGAAAAGAACTGAAACTGTTGATGAACTGCCTGCCGATAAGCGAGCCTGTAGCTCCACGGAATTCAGGCCAAGTACTTCTAATTCAGTGGTTCATACTACAATGAGTTCTATACAGGAAAGCAACAATGGCTATGTGGACACATCTTCGTCAAGTTCAGGGTCAAGTGAAGGTGGAAAGGACTCTGCTTACGGATCTTGTGAATCTGATAATAGCTTCAGGGACTATTACAGGCGGCAATCGCTGGACAATCATGGCAAATTCAAAGGAATTTTGTCAAGTTTGAGCAAGGAATTATCTGACGAATCAGCACTGTTGGCTGCTCTTGCTGAGCTATGTGAATTGTTATCTTTTTCTCCTGATAGTTCGATTTCAAACTTAATGGCAGATTCATTATCTCCCAGTCTTGTAAGATTGGCTAGACATGAGAGCAATCCTGATATAATGCTATTAGCTATCAGGGCAATGACTTATTTGTGTGAAGTTCATCCTCGTTCGTCGGTCTACCTAGTTAGACATGATGCAGTTCCTGCCCTTTGTCAAAGGTTAATGGCCATTGAGTACTTGGATGTGGCTGAACAGGTGTGCGAAATGGTTTATCAATAATTTATCTTCTTTGTACTAAAGTAAAGTGTAGAAAGCTTTATAGGTGGACTCCTGTGGTTGATTTTTTCTTCTTCTTTGACATAGTGTTTGCAAGCACTGGAAAAAATTTCACATGACCAGCCGATTGTTTGCTTGCAATCTGGGGCTATCATGGCCATTTTAAGTTATATTGATTTCTTTTCGACAAGTGTGCAGGTAAAGCAATAACATTAAGAATCTGGTATTGATAAACTGATGAATTGAAGGTTGAGAAGTTGATCTTCTTCTCTTTGTTTTTATTTATCTGTTTCAGAGGAAGGCACTCTCAACTGTAGTAAATATTTGTAAAAAGCTTCCCTCTGAATGTCTGTCACCTTTGATGGAGGCAGTTCCCATTTTGTGTAATCTTCTTCTATACGAGGATAGACAGGTATAATTTGTTCCAAGAACTGTTCCTTTATTGATTCCTGTTAATTATTTAGTGTTACAATTTTATAACATTGAAATGGTTTCTTCATTGTTCAGCTTGTTGCGAGTGTAGCCACGTGCTTAATTAGAATAGTGGAGCAAGTATGTCGCTCTTCCGATATGCTGGATGAACTATGTAAACACGGTCTGGTTCAGCAAGCCACACATCTCATACAGTTGAATGGTCGAACAACAGTTTGCCAATCAGTTTACGTTGTAAGCTGTTGTGTGTTTTAGTTTCAGTCATCAGATATGAATATCCCTTGTCTACATTCTTCATTGTCTTGGTTTAGAAGTAATTTTTTCCCATGTTAGGGTTTAATTGGGTTACTTGTCAAACTGGCTGCTGGATCTATTGTGGCCGTCAGGACTCTCTTTGAACTTAACATCAGCCGCATATCAAAGGACATTTTATCCACTTATGACTTCTCACATGGGGGGCCTTCTACTCTGACGGTTGATGGGCACTATAATCAGGTCTTGGCTTTATATAGTTTCCTTATTCTTTTTATTGTTGATTGTTATGTTATTTTAAATGAAATTCTGTTTCCCAGCTACATATGAAAAGGGAATTGTAGCATAGATTTGAGCACAAAGAAAAAAAAGAAACAATAGGGAGTTGTCATGTGATTTTTTTTTTGATTAATCGTAGTTCTTGGTATGTTATCTACTTACATCTGGTAGTCATGAAACCAGTTAAACATTTGGTTTCTCAAAGACTGTTGGTAACTTTGACCAGATAATTCTATGTTGCCTCGAGCATGGTTTTGGTGCTTTATCTGTTGACTCATTCAAAGGCGCTTACTCGGATTTTACCTTTCAAGTTGAAAAAAGAGAGGGACCAATAAGGACGCACTATAGTTTTTGAGTGATATCAATGCCTTCTTTTTTATGTGGAAAATAAGTGATCCATCATGGCTTCATTCTGTTTTAGTATGAACTCATGGATTGCTATTAGAGGAGCTGCCGGGTGTTCTTTTTGGAACAGACATAGAATGTGGAAGAGTGATGCTATCATGATGAAAATGTAACTTTATTCATGTGTATGATCTGGAACAACTGCATAGTTAACCAAGTTTATGGAAGCTAAGAGCTGTGGTTAGATTATGGTTGAAAAGGCTGCTTCTTCGTTTGAAAGAGAAGGAATAAGAGTAGTATGAATTAATAAAAGGGAGTGTAGAGGAATACCACCATAAATTTGATTTGCAAGTCTTGATTTTTTATCTAGTAATTATAATTTTGTTGATACTGGGAAAGCTCCTATATACAAGAGGTATGCCAAAAGTAGAGAATCGGCGGAAAGATATGATTCTCTATGAAAGACATCCAATCGTCTATACAATTAGGAACCTCATGGCTGTACCAAAAAGACATTAAAAAAGGAGGCTATATCTCAAATGTATAAAATCAAGCTCTTTCCATTCAAAAGGTCTCCTATTTCTTTTCCCCCATACTATGCTAATTGAAAGAATTAGCGTTTTATACCTTTTAGTCTTAGATTTTAGGAGAGGGAAATAGGAAAAGACAATGGTTGAAAGGTGGCTGAAAACCAAAGAAGAAAAACCACTTCAACGTTTGAATAGGAGTTATATGCATCCTTTCATATAAAAACATTGTAAATCATGCGTCTGATCGCTGAAACAAACAGCTAGCATACAGTGGTGGGATCATCAGGAGTTCATTGTTTTGTGCCCCTGCTCAATTATGATGAAATAGTGCTGAACTTTGTCTGCCGGTCAAGTAACTTCTTTTAGTTTAGTTTTGTTTAATATCAGTAGGTGTTCCATTACTTTTGGGGTTGTAGCAATTCCACCTATACTTTCAATTACATAAGCATTAATTTGAAGCGTTTCTTGTCTATTGGTAGCTATGTATAAGTTTAGGATGTCAATTTATGAAATGCCAGTGCCTTGGCTCATATCTTGTCAGATGGTTATGTCTCTACATGTGATGACTGCTGAAGCAGTAGAGTTCTATTGTCTTCCTCAGGTAGACGAAGTTCTCAAGTTGTTAAACGAACTTCTTCCTCCCATATCCAGAGAGCAGAATATCCAACTAGCTGCAGACAAAGAACACTTCCTCATCAATCACCCTGATCTTCTGCAGAAATTTGGCTTTGATTTATTTCCTGTGTTAATCCAGGTGGTTTCTCTTATTTGTGGTATCTACATTAGTTTGCTCTAGTTTCTAGCATTCTTGCTTTAACTAACTTTTTTTAATCATCGAACAGGTGGTCAGTTCTGGTGTAAATTTATATGCTTGTTACGGCTGTCTATCTGTTATCAATAAGTTAGTTTATTTCAGCAAATCTGACATGCTTGAATTTCTTCAAAATACTAATATGTCAAGGTGAGATGGTTTCATTTACTCCCTGCTTTAAGCAAAATCTTAATATCTTCTTTCTATTAGGCTAAACTGACTTCTCTGTATCGAGCAGCTTCTTAGCTGGAGTTTTTACTCACAAAGATCCTCATGTTCTGATACTAGCCCTTCAGATTGTTGATAAGCTTCTAGAGAAGCTCCCTCATGTTTTCTTGAACTCATTTGTAAAGGAAGGTGTTCTCTTTGCGGTTGATGCACTTCTTTCTCCGGAAAAATGTTCGCAATTTCTATTTTCAGATGAAACCTGCCAAGGATCAGTACCATGTGCTGCAGTAAAATGTCTCTGTTTTGCTTCTGAGTCTCCAACAGGACCCGAAGCAAGGACCTGCAAGATAGAGAAGGAGACTGTTAAAAATCTTGCTAGGCATATCAGGACCAATTACTTTGCAACAGGCTCAATGAATCCTGATTTAGGAATAACCACTGTTCTACAGAAGCTGAAGACTCTCTCTTCTGCGTTAACTGATCTGGTCCCCAAAGCTAGTAGCAGCATTACTCCTCTTCAAGAGAAAGAAGACTTTTACCCTGTTTTGCATCAAATTATGTCAGAGTTAAATGGAAATGATGCCATTTCGACATTTGAGTTCATTGAAAGTGGAGTTGTAAAGTCTCTAGTGAATTACCTTTCCAATGGACGATACTTGGGACAAAAGGTAGATGGTGATGGTTCAGTAGATCAGCTGTACATTGTGGAAAAGAGATTTGAGCTGTTTGGTAGATTACTTTTGTATAACTCAGTCCCTCCTCTGGAGGATTCCACTTTTCTTGCACTGATAAAGAGATTGCACAGTGCACTTTCCTCTCTGGAAAACTTCCCAGTCATATTGAGTCATGCATCTAAGCTACGAAACTCATATGCTACTGTCCCATATGGGCGTTGTACTTCATATCCTTGTCTGAAGGTCCAGTTTGTGAAGGGAGACGGGGAGTCTTCACTTGGAGATTATACAGAGAGTGTTGTGAATGTAGATCCCTTTTCGCCTTTGGAAACAATTGAGGGATACTTGTGGCCAAAAGTGAGTAGAAGGAAAAGTGAGAAGTTGAAACCTCCCACTCTAGCTACGGAGGACGAGTCATCGTCTCGTTCATCTCAAGATGTTAGCACGTCTCAAGGCAAAAGTCCAGGATCCATGGAATTGGACACCACATCCACCAATGCCCATGAAACGCAGGTTTGTTTATCAAAATTTTATTTGTACTAATTGCTTCTCGATCTGTTATGTTTACATCTTTTATTTAATGGTAATGAGCTTCCTTCGGTTTTTTCTCAGGAGATGAAGAGTAACTTACAACTATCTGTTGAAGCGGAAAGTATGGACATAGAAAAAACAAAGAGCGATTCAATGGATATTTCAAATATTAATGCAGTAAGTCTTTATCTTTGGTAATAGTTTTAACAAGTTATTTCTTATGTATTTTTAGCATGTCCTCAATTTTTCGTTGCAATGGGTGGCATTTTCTTTATGTTGTAAGTGATTCTATATTGCGGTTTAATAGCTGCGGAATCTTATTGACTATGTCAAATCAACGTACTCCTCTGTATTCTAACATATCCCTGATGTTATGTTCTGATGTTGCCTTGAAGGAGTCTTTGGAGAAAGGAAAACTTTGTTCGTCTGAAGATGATAGTAGCACAAGTTTAGGGTGTACTGGATGTTCTGATGATGAAGATGTTGCGCCTAAATTGATATTCTTCTTGGAGGGACAGCAGTTGAACCAGAAGTTAACCCTATATCAAACTGTACTCCAGCAGCAGATTAAAGCAGGGAATGACATCATTACTAATTCAAGCATGTGGAGTCAAGTACACAGGGTGACCTACAGAAGATGTGTGAGACATAAACCAGGATGTGCTCAGAGTTGCAAACACGTCGTAGATTCTACTCCATTTGGGAAACCTATAACGTGGTGGCAGTACACCCCATTTTTCTCTAGCATGTTTGGCTGCGAAATGGTTGATCTTGAGAAATCAAGTCCAACTTATGAAATCTTATTTCTTCTGAAAAGCTTGGAAGGCCTGAACAGATTCAGTTTTCATCTCATGTCTCATATAAAAATATATGCTTTTGCAGAAGGGAAGACCACCGATTTTGGTGATATAAAGGTCACAAATTCTGATCTCCCTCAGAATGAGTTTGTGAACTCTAAATTGACAGAGAAACTAGAACTGCAAATGAGGAATCCTTTTTCTGTTTCCATAGGTGGCATGCCACCTTGGTGTGGACAGTTGGTTAATTCATGCCCCTTTTTGTTTGGTTTCGAGGCAAGATGCAAGTATTTCCGCCTGGCTGCATTTGGTCAACCGCCAATCCAGCCTGAACCGTCGTCTCATAATACGACAGAGGGTATGAGCGGTAGGCATCAAAACAATGGTGGCCTCCGCCGGAAAAAAATCTTAGTTCATCGTAATAGAATTTTGGATTCTGCAACACAGATGATGGACCTCCATGCCGATCAGAAGGTTGTCATTGAGGTGGAATATAGTGATGAGGTTGGTACTGGTCTTGGCCCAACCTTGGAATTTTTTACCTTGGTCGGTCATGAGTTTCAGAAGAGTGGGCTAGGGATGTGGAGAGGTGATAGCATGGCTAGTGGAACCATGAGTGTAGAGGAGGAATCTGGAATGGTCTTCTCTTCTTTTGGTCTCTTCCCTCGCCCATGGTCACCTTTATCCCGTTCGTCAAGTGGCCTAGAGTTCTCTGAAGTGCTGAAAAAGTTTGAGCTTCTGGGCCAGATAGTTGCAAAGGCTCTCCAAGATGGCAGGGTTTTGGATCTTCCTTTATCCAAAGCATTTTACAAACTTGTTCTTGGGAGGGTATGCTCCATGTTTTTATAGGCCACTTTGTTAGTTCTAGTTCTTAAGTTTTCCTTACGTTCTCTTCTTTTTGTAGGAACTCACGGTATATGACATCCAGTCATTTGAACCCGAACTTGGTAGGGCTCTCCTAGAATTTCAGGCTCTTGTTGAAAGAAAAAGACATGTGGAATCACTATCTGAGGGAAAACCATCGTTAGACCTTGAACTTAATTTCGGGAATACGAAAATTGATGATCTTTACCTTGACTATACTCTTCCTGGCTATCCAGATTATGTCTTTAATTCAACATCGGATGCAAAAATGGTTAGGCACTCTACAAGTTGATGCCTGATATTTTGTGTGATTCTAACAGGCTAATCATTGAAGTTGATGACTTGCTTTCTAGGTTGACATGTCTAACTTAGAGGAATATGTTTCACTCATTGTGGATGCTTCTTTAAATTCTGGGATATCAAGGCAAATTGGAGCATTCAAGTCGGGCTTTGATCAGGTCTGTGTCAATCAAACGAATCTTTAAGTATAATCTCTTGTAGTTATAGATCTGCAACTATAGTTTGCATCAGGGGAAAATCTATTGAATAATTTGTCAATTACTCTCTGGAAGTAGCAACACCAGAAATTTGTAAGAATTCCATGTCTGTTTTCATCACATTTTAAGATTTGCTGGTCTTTTAAAATGTGATGAAAACATACATGGAATTTGTATAACATTCTCAAAAAAGAAAAGATTCTCAAAAAGATTTGCTGGTCTTTTGAAGTATGTGTCATCCGGCACATGAACACTAGCAAGCCAGTTAAAGTATATAGATATTAGCTCGCATGTAAGGGAACTATCCAGAAAACTTTTATTTTAAAGATCGTGCAATTTCGTTTGCATTTGAAATACTATGCCAGTGTTATTTCTTCTTATTGTAATGGCAGCATTTTGGAGCTACTTCATCAAATTAAATGAGAAAATCAGTTACCCCACATATCTTTTATTGCCATAACATTTGGTTGGAACTCTAAAAGTAGTTCACATGTTACTCATTTTTTTCTATAAAGTCTTCGCCTTCTCTATAGCAGTCCAATATCAGTCCTCTTAAATGTTGTCGAATCCTCAGGTTTTCCCCATCAAACATCTTCAAGTATTCACAGAGGATGAATTAGAGCGACTGTTGTGTGGAGAGTGTGGATTTTGGAACGTAAGTTTTGCTTCCTGAGCAGCTATTGATATTACCTTAAAAGCTCAATTTCCTGTTTCATTTTCACTGATTATCATTCTTTTGTGCAGTCCAATGAGCTTCTGGATCACATCAAGTTTGATCATGGGTACACTGCTAGCAGTCCTCCAGTTGTGAATGTTTGTATCCTTATCTTTTCAGATTTTATTCATGGAACCAATTGCTTCTTATGACAATTGACCTCCTGGAAATTTACAGCTACTCGAAATTATGAGGGAGTTTGACAGCAAACAACAGAGAGCATTCCTGCAGTTTGTAACTGGTGCACCTAGACTGCCTCCAGGGGGTCTGGCATCTCTAAGCCCAAAGTTAACAATTGTCCGGAAGGTTCGTACAATGTAGATATCCTGAGTGCATAATATAGTCCAATTGACAAGAGGAAGATATTTCTTAGATTATGTTACTTCCTGCTCTAATGTCAAGCTCTTTTGGTTTGTCGCAGGCTTGCAGTGGTTGGGTTGACGCTGACCTGCCTAGTGTGATGACATGTGCCAATTATCTGAAGCTACCACCTTACTCTTCAAAAGTCGAGTCCTTTCTCTTTCACTGTCTTGTGTGAGGTCTCTTTTGTTTATTATTATTTGGCAAAACAAATAACTTTGTTTATTCCCTCTAAATTTTGCAGGAGAAAATGAAGGAAAAACTGTTATATGCCATAACTGAAGGACAGGGCTCATTCTACCTTTCATAGGTTCGCTGTCTTGGTCAATCAGGTACATAGCTTGTGAATATATAGTTCAGAGTAGGCGGTGGCTGTGTAAATTCGTGACGTAGGAGAAGAATCACGGCAGCGGGTGGTTGGTTGTGGAGTTGAACAAGGAGCTGATTACTGCTGCTGCACTGACTAAAACTTGGTGGTTGTTTAAATCAATGGTTAACTAGTATAATAAAGTAGTTAGTCCAGTTCTTAAAGGTGAATTGTACAGTGAAAAACTCTTGTGGGGTTTTATGCTTTGGTTCAGTTAGTTTTTGGTACATATAAACTATGTACAGGAAACAGTTGCAGATTATATATTCCACTTAAGGTCAGTTTGATGGAGGATAAAAGTGAATAGGTTAATTTGCTCTCTCATTTCTTTCGTTCTTTTCTGTTCTTGCGGTTACAGCGTGATGGAAGTTTATTTGCTATGTAACTCCAACCAATTTGCAAGATTTTTATAGCACTTGGTTGGACAACAGCCTCTTGCAGAAACGTAGGGTAAGGCTGCGTTCCAATAGATCCTTGTGGTCCGGCCCTTCCTCGCATCTCGTGCATAGCGGGAGCTTACTGCACCGGACTGCCCTTTTTTTTGGGTTCGACAACAAGAAAATTTACTTGGTCTGAAGACCAAAACCACAACCAATAGTTCCCTTCAACATCTCTTATGAAGGAAACCTTACTTTGTTCTGATACTGTTGGCTTTCTTTCCATAATAGTAATGATTTGGTCACAAGAGGATTGATCAAACTCTTTCATTACCAGTGATTTGGTAGTGATTATGGCTTGACGTATTTAATTATCAAGAACATCTATTGATCACGACGATATTTTATGCCTGGATCCCTTTTTGAATATCCCGAGAATTTATGTGATTTTTGAGACGCATCTTCAAAGGGAATATGTGACTTTTTTTTATAGGTGTGCGTTAGGGTTTAGGGTAGAGTAACCTCCAAAAAACTCTTATAGACTCCTAGGATTTCAAGAGTCTTGTTATATCTTGAATTTAGAATTTAACACGATCCTTTAAAATTTTGAT
This sequence comes from Nicotiana undulata, assembly GCA_005239495.1. Lineage (NCBI taxonomy): Eukaryota > Viridiplantae > Streptophyta > Magnoliopsida > Solanales > Solanaceae > Nicotiana > Nicotiana undulata. Next base: position 382,685 of record ML288887.1, read on the forward strand.
CTCTACAGAGGGTCAAAAATATTTATTGTGATTCCTCTTTGTTCAATTGGATGCCCCCCTATTTCCACCAAAACAATTCTGTGAAAACTATGGGTACCAAATTATAAAAACTTGATATATCCAATTCTTCAACAGTTTAATCATATTTCTTTCAGGGGTTAGAGTTGCCTCATTTGTTACAGAATCGATAAGGTGCATGTTCTACCAAAAACGGGAGATCTACGTGATTTGCCCACCGGAAACAGCAGTTAACACCATATATCATTAAAATATTTATTTTTATCCTGTATAGGAATATTCCAAACTAAACTAATGTGTATTTTGAGTTAGAATATTATGATACGTTTGGTTTGAATACTAGATTCCAAATTAAATTACTATAGTATGCTTGGTTTGCATATTGAATTCTTCACTAGAATAATACGATATGGTTTGGATATTATATTCTAAATTAGAATATTGTTGTATGTTTGGTTTGAATATCGCATTCCAAATTAAATTATTGAGGTATGTTCGGTCTGGATTGCATTCCAAATTAGAATATTGTGGTATGTTTAGTTTGAATATTGTATTTCAAAGTAGAATATTGTGGTGTGTTCGATTCGGATTGTATTTCAAATTAGAATATAGTGGTATGTTTCAGAATATAATGGAAGATTTGGAGATATAAAGTGTAATATTTTAGAAATATTTGATGTAATTTTAAAACTTAGATATGTCGTGAAAGTGAATCTTACAGATAAATATGTTATATAACTTCCCCAAAACATTCCTTCTACTTTTCCCGCTGTGTTTCAACATAATCAATTAAAAATTTGGCTAAGCAAATAAAATCATAAAGAAATTTTTTATATTAAAATGTATCTGACATTCCTTCAACTTCTCCGGTATTTTTCAAGATAATCAATTAAAAAATTGATTAAGCAAATAAAATCACAAAGAAATATTTAATTAAAATGTATATCTTATTTATATCACATCTCCATTCCATCCATGAAAATTTCTTTTGTTGTGGTTTCCAAGAAGTGTAAAACCAGAAAGAAATAGAAATGAAAAGCTAATTTGCTTATTCCAACCAAGTGTTGCTCGTATGTTCTTTCATCAGGTCAATCACACTCTCATTTATTTTGGCGTGTTTTCTCAAGTTCAAAAAGTACTTTTTTTTCAAAAACATAAATGTTATTTTTTAAATTTGAAGTGTTTGGCCAAGCTTTTAGGAGAGAAAAAAATGTGTTTCTGAGGAGAAGCCCAAGCAGTTTTGGAGAAGCGGAAAAAAGTAGTTTATTCCTAAAAGCACTTTTTTAGAAGCATTTTTGGAAAAAATACACTTAGAAACATTTTTTAAACATTTGGCCAAACACTAATTGCTGCTTAGAAGTACTTTTTAAATTGATTAGTCAAACACAAACTGTTTTTCATCAAAAAAAAAAAATAAGAAGCGCCTTTGAAAACACACATCTCAAAATAAATTATTTTTTCGGCCAAATGGGATATTAGTCAACTTTGATAGTCCAAACAAGTGTCATAATCCGCAAACTCCTACTCGAAATATATCATTTTTTGTATAAAATTTTCTAAAAATGAAATCAAGAAAATAAAGGAAAGTACAAGAGCCACCCAATAAATGATTGCCAAACAAAAGAAAGGGAATATCCCATGACGTAGTTCATCCCTTCTCCACCCAAAAACCCTTTTTAAACCCCTAAAAAAACAACAATTTCTCACACCACCTTATCACCAAATCCCCCAATTTAAACACTGCTCCTCCCCCCTTTCTCCTCTTCTTTCCCCAAATGTTCAAGAATTCATGACAACTCTACTACCCCCCACCCCCCCTTCACCCTCCCCCACTTCACCATCTTCTCCATTTCCTTTCTCCCACAAAAATCTTTCTTTCCACTTCACTTGTAAAGCTACAAGCTCATTTCAACCACAACCAACTTCAAACCCCACTTCCTTAATTCCTTCCAAGAACTCATTTTTAGCTTCTTCTGATAATACCCTTTTGACCCTTTTACAACAAAGGAAAACTGATGAAGCTTGGTTATACTACACCAAGAATCTTGATCAACAACAACTCCCTAACCCCACTTGCCTTAGCCGTTTAGTTTCTCAATTATCTTATCAAAATTCCACCGTCAGTCTCCGCCGTGCTCAGTCCATTATCCAACGCCTCCGCCACGAGCGGCAGCTCCACCGTCTTGATGCTAATTCCCTTGGTCTTCTTGCTACTGCTGCAGCTAAAGGTGGACATGTTCTTTATGCATCTTCTATTATTAAATCTATGTTAAAATCAGGTTACCTTCCACATGTTAAAGCTTGGAGTTCTGTTATTAGTAAACTTGCTTCTTTAGGTGATGATAGTCCAATGGAAGCTATAAAGATTTTTAGTGCTGTTACTAAAAGGGTTAGAAGGTTTTCTGATCCTTCTATGGTTAAACATTCAAAGCCGGATACGGCTGCGTATAATGCTGTATTGAATGCTTGTGCTAATCTTGGTGATAAAAATAGGTTCTTGGAGTTATTTGATGAGATGAGTGAGTTTGGTTGTGAGCCTGATGTTTTGACTTACAATGTGATGATTAAGCTTTGTGCAAGAGCTGATAGGAAGGATTTGCTTGTGTTTGTATTGGAAAGGATACTTGAGAAGGGAATTCCGTTGTGTATGTCGACGTTTCAGTCTTTAGTTGCTGCGTATGTTGGTTTTGGTGATTTGGTAACTGCTGAAAAAGTTGTTCAGGCGATGAGGGAAGGGAGGAGGGATCTTTGCAAGATTCTAAGAGAGGCTAATGTGGAAGAGGTGTGTTTGAATGATACGGATGTGTTTGAAAAGTTGCTTCCGAATTCTGCTAATTCAAGAGATAATGAGCCGCCTGAGTTGTCTAGAGTATTTGAACCGAATTCTAGGATGTATACGACTTTAATGAAAGGTTATATGAATGCAGGCCGTGTTACGGATATGGTGAGGATGCTCGAGGCAATGAGGCATTTAGGCGATAGTGAGAGTCACCCGGATCATGTCACTTACACAACAGTTATTACTGCATTTGTGAAGCAAGGATTAATGGATAGGGCACAGGAGGTGCTCGCTGAGATGGCCAGAATTGGTGTGCATGCTAATAGAGTCACTTATAATGTTCTAATCAAGGGATATTGCCAGCAACTGCAGATTGACAAGGCAGAAGAGCTGGTTAAGGAGATGACTGATACTGGAATAGATCCTGATGTGGTTTCCTATAACACAATCATTGATGGATGTATATTGGTAGATGACAGTGCAGGAGCTTTATCTTACTTCAATGAGATGCGAGCGAGAGGTATAGCTCCGACCAAAGTAAGTTACACCACGTTGATGAAAGCTTTTGCCTCGTCTGGTCAGGCGAAGCTAGCTAACAAGGTATTTGACGAGATGCTTAAAGACCCTCGAGTTAAAGTTGATTTGGTTGCTTGGAACATGTTGGTTGATGTATACTCTAAGCTTGGAAAGGTTGAGGAAGCAAAGAGTGTGATTGAGAGGATGAAAGAAAACAGAATCTACCCGAATGTGGCTACTTATGGGAGTCTTGCAAATGGAATTGCTTTGGCCAGGAAGCCAGGAGAAGCGCTTTTGCTTTGGAATGAGATAAGGCAGAGATGCGGGATGGGAACAGGAGAGGAGTCTAGTCCTTCTTCAGGTCTTCCACCATTGGAACCTGATGAAGGATTGTTGGATACTTTGGCAGATATATGTGTTAGGGCAGCTTTCTTCAAGAAAGCTTTGGAGATTGTTGCTTGCATGGAGCAACATGGGATACCACCAAATAAGACTAAGTTTACTAGGATCTACGTTGAGATGCACTCGAGGATGTTTACCAGCAAGCATGCATCGCAAGCTAGACAGGACAGGAGAAAGGAGCGAAAACGAGCAGCTGAGGCATTCAAGTTCTGGTTGGGATTGCCCAACTCTTATTATGGAAGTGAGTGGCGCCTTGATTCAGTAATTGACGAAGAATATGCATCTGAGTAATTGAAGGTGAAATGGATCAGGCTATAGAACATAGATATTATACTTGAATATAAATCTGAAAGTTTGTTATGTTTATACATCGGAATAAATTTGATACAGCTTTCTACTCAATTCTAGTATAGTTGGACAGCAGGACTTTAATGTAATGAGTCCTGATTTAACCATACTGTATTCCATCTTTGATAAAGAGCAATTATACTTTTGTGGCCTCAACTTGTTTGGGAGGCAAAGTAGTACTAGTAGTTGTTGTAATTAGTACTTTTATGTGCTACCAAACTTCATGAGGTATATACAACTACAAGAGTTCCTGTTACCATACCTATTCATGTTCAAGACTTCTGCCTCTCACCATTAAGAATTGTGGTGGGATGAATAAGACCCCTCTACTCTTAACGAAAGTTAGGTTCAAGATCAGGGAATAGAAAAGATCCCGGTAGAGGGCACTTCCTCTTTAATGAGTCTTACGTGGTGTGAATCTAGATTAGTCAGGAACACTGGGTGGAAAACTCAAAAAAAGTTCTACCACTCGGAGTATAACTTTGCATCATATGGATCTTGTTTCATTTAGCATACTATGCTTCTTGGTTTAGCCTCTGCTGCAAGTAGAGGCTCAAATCAGGGGTACACCCTTAGCTCCCCTCCAAAAGGAAAGCCTATAAAACAGGTTTAGATGGACTACATAATGCTTCACTTTCTTCTTCCCTAGACTGGAGCGTGGAAAGGAAATCATTTGACATCTTGCTGGCCAATAAGATGCTACATTCCCTGTTGGTTATTCAAATTCCAGCTTTCTTTGGAGAATGGTTAAAAAAAACTACCTTGGTGTTCCTTCCACCTTATTCAAGAATGTTTAGGAGTTGACAAAAACTTGATCAATTTTATTTGCTCAATTCATGCTGAAAATTGAAAACTAGGCTTGTAACATAGCAATGACATAAAACGGGATGATATCAAGGGCGCCTGCTATTATGGGTTGATTTCTTCAGAATCACCTGAAGGTCGCATAGTTAGAACCTTTCACATGAAAAGAACAAATTAACACATTAAGAAGCCAAAAAGGCATGAAGCTTTTTCCACAAACTAGTGCAAGTAATTATGTACAACTTCTGGAAAATAAACAACAATACATGATTTTAATTGTCCCCTTTGTGTTAGTGTTATTCGACTATCTTCTTGACCTTGATGTTTGTGAATAAGATGATGATACCACCTGCATGAAGATGATTTAATATGTCAATTCGAGGGTATTTACCATTCAAATTTTTGCACAATAGGTGGGAACCCAAAATTTTGATACAAAAAGTGATGTTTTCATTACTGAAAACTAAGAAGCAAAGAGCAGCAAATGAGTTTCGAACTTTCAATGATCGGTTGGGGGATAAACAAACGGAAAAACTATTGTTCTGGTATTCAAATTGTGTTTTAGAAATATAAAATGAAATAAAACAACTAAGTTACAAAACACGAACCTGGCTACTTAATAGTTAACACACCTCCTGTGAACTAATTTATTACCTTTAATTCATTTTATAGGAAATCAACAAATAAATAAATATATTTTATCTTAACTATTTTTAAAACAAAAGAAAACTAACATTATTGTAAGGTTATATTACAATGTACAAGTATGATGAAGAAAAAAGTATGAACCTTATAAACTAGGTTCCCGATGCGCTTTTGGCTATCTCGTAAAATATAAAAGCCGGACAGACATTACGATACCTGATATGTCTTGGGACCCTTCTTTAGTAAATGACCAACAGTATTTAGATTATCCACCAGTGTGTCAATATCCGGAACGTTTAGTGCAATCCGATCTGCCAGACTATATATTTCCTGAAAAACAAATGTTCGTATAAGGCTTTTCCAACTCTTGACTTGTACTTTTGCCAGAAAATATACAATGACGAAATGATGGCTTACTGAAATTGAAAAGCAATCCTTTTGCTGTGATTCTGACTGCTTATGCAATTCACTCAAAAAACGCTTTGCTTCTTTCTGTTGACTCATCCCCCCACTCCGTCCAAAATCCACAGAACCATGCTCGTCAACATACTTATCATACAATGATTCATTCATTATTTCCACAACATCCTGAAAATTGATCATACATGAATTAAGGGCCTTCGGATAGAGCAATTTGATGATCAAGATTATAGTAAGTCTGGAATGACTTTTAAAAAATGATTGTAATTAGCAAAGTATTGTCTAGAAAATGTATGCGATGAGCAACTATGAAGACAACTATTTACCAGAGCATCTTGCTCAGTTATCTCTTCTCTTAGATCCACTCTAGCTCGAGCTTGTGCCAACCTAACTAAGCTTTCTAATTGCCTTGCTGTTATTGGTGTACCATCAGAGGACGTATTATGATCCCTCAACTTCAAGTAAAACTTCTGTAAGATTTCTGCTGCTGGTTTTGTCATCCTTGAACCAAATGACAAGTAGATAAATAAACATTTGAAAAAGTAGATAAACTTTGAAAACTAAAGAAAGCAGATTTAACAACCTAGGAAATATATAAGTTCTTGCATAAGCAATGTATTTACGCAGAAGAGGGCCAGGCAATGGAACAAAATCACTGTCTTTCTTAGGGTCAAGTTTCAGTTTTGCAACTAAAGAACCCTGGTTTGCATTCATGTCAATTTCTCTAACATCCAGCAAGGCTGCATAAACAAAACAAATAAATAAGAGTAATTTGTATAAAAGTATCTCCTGCTGAGATAGTTGTTGGTACAAGGCAAACCTGTACATAACCGTTTCGTGCTTGGTGGCTGCTCTACACTTTTTGCATGAAGCTGACAAGGAAAAGCTTTAACTCATACCTTTTTTCACATGAATAACACTAATGATAACCATATAACTGCATCGACTGATAAAATTTCAATCAATTGTATTGCACAACATGTGATGGTAAAAGGCATTTTCCTCGAAAAAACTCAAGAAGGCAATGAAAAAAACAGCAGGCCAAGTGACAGGATCCTAATCTTATGACAAACAAATCAAGGATGGCATCAAAGAGTTATCTGCCATCAAGCCCCATCCCCTTCTTTAGCTTGCCTGCCGTCACTTGAACTGTTAACATGCTAAATGGCTTATATGGAACTCCAACATTGCTATCTTAGTGATTTCAGAAAGAGTTCGAACCAGTTAGACAACACATATAGCACACCACCTCTTTGCCCGTGATGACTAATAAAATATAGAGTGCTCCTGTCCCTCTAATCTCAGGTTCATTTTTAACGAGAGAATGTCAAATGTTGATAGGTCGTATTTATTCATAGTTCACTATCAAGCTTAAGACAGTGCAAGATAATTTTTCATGAAATCAAAAGCTCCAACTACGTAATGCAGTATGAGTGAATTTAGATAGTGTTCCATATTGGTCAAGTAGAATATTTAAAAGAAAGTGATTACTGCAACTGCAACAAGAATTGTCTCCGTATAGAAGAAAAAAAAAAGGATGCAAGGCAATGATTTTGACAGTTAGAGATTTCTTACAAAAAGTTAAACGATTTTCAATTTGAATAAAAATTTGCAGAAAGGAGCGAGGCCACTTACTGACATAATGTGCTCAGAGAGTCGCTTGTCCAGCACTTCATCAGGTTTATCAAGTAGTATGAAAACCAAATCAAATCGTGAAAGCAAAGCACCACTCATCTTCAAGTTCTCGTTCACAGTTTTTGCACGGCTGCAAGAAATAATTTTACACGTTATTACCATGGATTAATAGATTTTAAAATACCAAGATGATAATGCAAGTATTCTTATGAATCTAAGTTTTCATTATTTTCTCCCCCTTTTTGTTTCATCTTTCTTCAACGTGCCACCCTTCAACCACCAGCCCATCCCACAGCTCCTTTGCCATCTCCCCCTCCCCCTACCCTGCCCACCTCAAGTCCTATTTTATCAGCATAGTTCAACTTCTCCTCAATAATTTCTCTCACACCTAGTTGTACCTTCACAACCTTCTTCCTCCTCTTCTTTTTCTTCTTCCCCCTCCTATTACCATGCCAGTTGCCAGTTGCCAGCTGGCAGCCACCTTCCTCTTCTTCTCCTCCTTTTCACCTTACCTAGCTTCCATTCTTCTTCAATACTTTTCTCTTTTCTCTCTTCATCTCGTCCATCCGATCCGTAGGCCTAGTCCTGTGCTTGCTCAATTATATTGCTTTGTTTTCTATCCTCCGTTGTTGTACATCAAGCTGCCAATTAGGCCACTGCTCTTTTAGCTTAGTGTTCTATCTCCTGTGTTGTACATCAAGCCACCAATTATGCCACTTCTGTTTTTGCTTCTGTTTTCATTTCCTCCGCGATTGTTACATTAAACTGCTAATTTACACTCCTACCATTAAGCACAACTTGATCACGCGGAATTTGAAAGGATAAACAGATAACAGATCAAATAGGGCGAAAATAAGCATTAGGCAAAGCAACTAAACAAATAAGCAAAATCCTGAAGAGCTTTTGTGCATTTTAGCCCAATAATTATCTAAAGACATCAACTTTTGGACTTCACATAGCAGCGGGGACATTTCTGTAAAGTTATGCTACAGGAGGCTAACCATCGGTGTCCAATTCCCTTCATGGCCTTGAGGAAGATGTGAAGATCCAAAAGTCCCCCAGTAATGTAGCTTGTTTTTGTTGGGTGCTAGGAGATGATGCATGTCTTACTAAGATATATTTGCAAAAAAGAGAAATGATGATCTTTCAGTAAATGCTTTATGTGTAAAAAGGAGGTGGAGGACAGTAGTCATCTCTTTCTGTGTTGTTTTTTAGCTTGGCAACTTTGGAACTTGTCTTTTAACAATTAACATTATTGGGATAGAATGGGTGATGCCACTGTCTGTTAAGGAGCTCTCTAGCAGCTGGATGGGCTGCAAATGCAATAAAGAACTGAGACAGATGTGGAGAACAATTCCAGCATGTGTCTTCTATGTCTATGGAAAGAAAGGAACCAGAGATGCTTTGAGGGCGAAATTACTACTTTACTTATCTTAAAGTGAAGTGTTTATGTTTGGTATCTTTCTGGTCTAATCTAAGAAATGTATATAAGGAGGATAGCATGACCACATGTATGTTGGATATCCCCTCTTTCTGTAGTGTCCAGCATTATCATCGTGCTTCACTGCTTTGGCAATAATTGTTTGCTTACATAACCCAATAAGTGATCTAAAGGCATCAAGTATCATTAAACCAATCATCCATAATATTCAAATGATTAACATGAGTGAGTTTTTCAAAATACTTGTAGTGGCCACCGACAGGGTTCGCTGCTGCTAAAACAGATGTTCGTGCTGGCAAACTTGCAACAAGTCCCGCCTTTGCAACAGAGACACACTGTTGTTCCATAGCCTCTAATAGGGCCTATAGTCATAATAAAATAATTAGGTCCTGATATTAAGTGTGAAATACCAATTGATAGTATAATTCATTTAATAAGACCTGATGTTCTGCAGACATTTTGTCAAACTCGTCAATGCAACATAATCCACGATCTGCAAGAACCATAGCACCTAACCATGCCAGAAAGCAATGCAGGACAGTATAAGCATTTTGGGACCCAGATGACTACCATAAGCAATGACTAAAGACATAACTTCTCTTCCACTTAAAAAGAAGAAAAGAAAAAGGGGGGAAAGGAAATATAGAGGAATCTTTATGTCTTTTACAACGAGAAACACAGGATACAACAGTACTTGGACAGGAAGTATAACACTCACTCCTCAAAACTCAAAAGTGATGACGCAGTGCTCCATATAGCTACTTGAATATAACTCTTTGCCGCTATAGATATGATGATCTGAAAAACATCTGCCAGTTCCATGCTTATATTGGTTTTTGACTATTTTATTCCTTGTCAAGCTTCAATTCCATGGTCAGTTTACCTCAGGAGTATGTCAAGCCAAGAAATATCGCAGCAGTGGTTGGTCGTCTGAAAATGCATGTTTTATGACCTATGCTGCTAGAAAGTCTTTCATTTCAAAGTCTTGACTGACTTACATCATCTGGAGCTAGAAGAAGAACAAGCTGAACATGTGCAAAGTATAATAATGCGAATGGGCAGGAGATCTTGTCTATTGGGCTATTGGCAGAAAATTGGAAGGGTGAATGAAGCTCTCTCTTTATGGAAAGGAAGACCAAAACTTTCAGAGAGAACATAGGCTACCAAACCTAGGTTGGGATCACTGCTTTTGCTGAAAAATACACACACAAAAATGGCAATGAGACACTTGCTCTTGTTTGGGTTCCGCCTCATAAGATTCTTTTCTGAATTTCTCTTTCAGATTCAGATGCACGCTCCTCTAACACAGTTAAACTCTAGTACCAGATTTATCCCAGTGATTCACTTACGTGTCTTTTTTTTTCAAGTGGTAGTGTAGGTGCTTAACTTGTGAGTCTTGGGTGATTAATTATACAAAATGGATTCATTTACCATGTTTAGTTCTTATTCAGATCTTCATCCCGAGCACCCTAATTTCAGTCTCTATGATTCATTGACTTATATAACCTTCACGTTTTTACAAAGTCTCAGCTGCCAGTCAGAAAGGGCCTTAACCTTTGTGAAGTCGCCAAAATGCCTGTCGACATACTTGTCCTCACAGTCTCACAATTGCAAGCCCTAGAAATTTTAATTACCAAGCATTGCTCCGTAGCAAATTCATTTGTTTCCTCGAACCATTCCTAACACTAAAAACCAAAGGGCAACAGGATGGTTGGATGAGGCAACATCAAAGAAGCAAATATAAAAGCCTTTTCTCAAGAGCAGAAAGAAAGCCTTATACTGAGCAAAGTATTCATCAGTTGCATCTACAATCATGCAGAACTCAGAGTAACAAATCTGAACTCTCCGGGAAAAATTGTTTGTCAAACTGTTTTCCCTTGACGAACTGATGCCTTGACAGGCTAATAATGAGATAACTGACAGTCAGTTTTATCTTCTTCGCTAGAACATACATATCAACTGGGTGACCAAAAACAGAAGCTTCCACGTGCTCAAGCAAGTTTCTCCCAATTGGGGAACCTCTTTGTAGACTCAATGCTGTAAAGAATCACCATCCTCAGTGGTGGTGTTCTATTGTCACATAACTTATCAATGATGAGTCAGCTGTACTAGCAAAGTCACTAATCATATGAGCAACCAATGATGAGTTAACAATATCGGCAGAGTCACTAACTTCTAATTGTGAGCATCCCTTTTTGACTTCTATGATTCTGGTTGAGGCTGCAAGGCCCCGCACTGATGTGCTTTAAGATTGTGATAACACTTGCTGTATGAAAATTGATATATATTGATATTTTTCCGGTCACCAGAAATGTTTTAATTAAATGTGGGAACCGCCTTGTCTAGAAGTTAAAATACTAGAACGGGGTCACATTTATTTAGTTATTTTAGGTTTACAAAACAGATCGATCACATGCAGGCGGCAGGCCTGGTTCTTTTTTATAGACCAATACCTTTTCATTCCATACAGAATTATGAAAACTGCCTTGTTTAAAGCTTAAACTATTAGAGATTCTTTTTATGTTTTAGGTCAACAGTCTTAGCTGTCCCTTCACTTGATATCACAATAATATATCATTCCAATAGCTCTGGAAGATATATTGGCTCTTAACATTTATCCAGCAGGATGTTTAATTCACATAGCTCATGCACACATATTTTTTTTGTAAGGTAAGATTTTATTGATATAGCGTGTACTAAGATAATACTGTTGGGGAATTACAAGAAGCAGGACTTGTTTTACATTACAGACTCATCACATTCAACTAGTCCAACTTTTCCTCTTCGGATTGAGAAGGGAAGTATGTTTCTTTGTTGGATTTTGAAGCTAGACAAATGAGTATATAACATCAAAAGGCAAAGAAAAAAAAATTCTATACAACAATACAGATTATAAATTTCTAAAAGAATATAGCTAGGCAAATTTACACGTATTTTTTATTTTTCCTCTATCTGGAAGGTGAGAAAGGACACTACCAACCATACAAACTAGGAACCATTATAATAGCACCCCGTTTATTACAAGGAACTATAACAAGTTCAAATCATTTTTACAAGACACACCCTCCCTTAAAAATAAACAAATTAATAAGAATTCTCATATAAGTATGATAAATCAAATGTTCATTTTAGTTCCTCTATGTGTTCAATACAAAAACAACAAACCCAGTAGTTTCCCGCGAGTGGGGTCTGGGGAGGGTAAGATGTACGCAGCCTTACCCCTACCCCTGGAAAGGGAGAGAGGCTATTTCCGATAGACTCTCGGCTAGAGAATGACTGAAAAAGAAAAGGTAATTGCAACAAGTAGGAATAGCAGCAAGATGAAATAAGATCGAATCCAAGAATGCAGTCAAACTCTAGGTAGTAATAGCCATCTATGAATAAAAGATAACATACTAACACTAATGCTAGCGAACTGAGTAAGACAAAGATCCAATAGAATGGTGAATTTCTAACTGAGTTAAATATAACTTTCTGCATAAAGATCCAATAGAATGGTGAAATTCTAAATTGCATCCCACGCAAAAAGAAAAAGAAACCATTACCTGCTTCAAACGCATAATCACCGGTCAAAGGATCCTTGACAACAGCAACAGTAAGGCCAGCATTGGTTGTTGCATTACCACAAATGTATATGCCACGAGGAGAAATGGAAGCTGCCGCTTGAAGTAGTTGACTTTTACCCAATCCAGGATCACCTAAATTGCTTTCCAGAAGACAAAAAATTGGTAACTGCTTTCCGGAATTTATTTCCACAAGGACCAAAGAAGTCAAACTATTCTGTCACATACCGACAATTATTATGTGGATATCTCCTCTCACGGGAACCTTATTCTGATCCATTGAATGCTTCCTCACACCCCCAAATAAAGCTAATGTAATTCCCGCTATATAGGAAAAAAAGAGAACAAGTAAAAGAGTAAAGAGGATCAAGCCATCTACAAACACACAGAATGACCACTTGAAACAGTTCATGGGAACAAAACAAATTCCTCAAAACACAATGAAAACAACACAAGAAACGAATGTGATCATGTTTCAAATGTATGTATGTCCTTTTTCCATGACTCAAATACCCGTAGTTACAATAAGCGAACGCAAGGTAAAGTAATGCAAGAGTTTCGCAAGGCACAAAAGCAAGCAAGCCAAACACTTAGGAAGTACGACAAGTGATAAAAATCTCCTCCATATTAGTTCAGGCAAAGAGATTATTTCAGTGTTTTTCTTCTGGTTAAGAGGAGAAAGATGAAGAAAATCTAAGTAGTAAATGGAAGATAGCTGTGTTTCACCTTTGATATATTTATAGCTAACGAATCCAATAAAAAGATGCTCTTCATTCGAAGTATTTGCAAGAAAAGTGGCATGATAGACAGTTGACAGCTCAAGAAATCAAGTCCCTACTTCATAAGATAGAGCACACGAAAGCCAAAAAAGGGGAAACAGAAACGATGACAATGACAACAACTACGAAGAAATTAAAGGGCACAAAAGGCAGGTATCTTCCCATGCCTAACCAGAGAACAAGTCTGAAGGAAAGACCGTCAAATCTAATCATATAATTGCTCCATAATATTGACAATTTCAAAAACTAATGTAGTATGATTGATGGTGGTTGGCCAAGCAGGCCCCCTGTCTTCTCAACCATTAGTATACTCAACAAATATATTACAAAATGATTCATCAATATAAAGCTTTTCTTTACGTATACCCAAAAACAGAAGACATTCTTGGAGGGTAAACCTTGATATGAATTACCATAAGGACTGCCAGAAATTGTGAACACTCTTGTTTAAAGATGAAAAATTGCATGAGATGCAATGGACTAGTCAATCATCCTGGATCATACTTCCTATTTATGGAAGAGAGTTCACATCAAAATTTGAACAAAATTCTTGTTATGTGTCTATGACTGCTTGGAGATGTTTGGAGGCTAAAGGTGTGCTTGTAGCCTACATTAGGGTGATTAAAGACAGTGGGAGGAGACTTAGAACACTTTCCGGTTGTGATGGGGTTGTACAAAGGATAAGCCCTTGGCTCGTTTTTATTTTCCTTGGCAATGGATAGCACTAGACACGACACATTCAAGGGGAGATGATGTGATGTATGCTATTTGCACTGCAAATGACATAGTTCTGATTGAAGAGACGTGAGATGGTGTTAACAAGAGGCTGGAGGTCTGCAGACAAACCTAGAGTCTAAAGGTTTCAACTTGAGCAGGACCAAGACAGGATACTTGGAGTACAAGTTCAGCGACGTAACCTAGGAAGCGGACATGGATGTGAGGTTTGGTACTCAAGTCATCCCCAGGAGAGGTAGTTTCAACTACCTTGGGTCAGTAATACAAGGAAATGGGAGATTGATGAGGATATCACACACCGTACTTGGAACAAGGTGGATGAAATGGGGGCTCGCCTCCAGTGTCTTCTATGATAAGAATATGCAACTAAAACTCAAAGGTAAGTTCTACAAAGTGGTGGTTACACCAACAATGTTATATGAGGCAGAGTGTTGGCCAGTCAAAAACTCTCATGTCCAGAAGATGAAAGTAGTTGAAATGTGGATGTTGAGATGGAAGTGTGGACATACCAGGTTAGATAAGATTAGGAATGAAGTTACTGGGATAAGGTGGGAGTGGCCCCGTGGAAGATAAGATGTGGGAGGCAAGATTGAGATGGTTCGGACATGTGAAGAGGAGAAGTAGAGATACCCCGGTTAGGAGGTGTGAGAGGTTGGCCTGATGGGTATGAGGAGGGGACAAGGGTAGAGGTAGGCCAAAGAAGTATTGGGGAGAACATGACATAGTTTGGAGCATACCGAGGACATGACCCTTGATAAGAGGGTGTGGAGGTCGCGAATTAGGGTGGACGGTTAGTAGGTAGTTGAGTGCTTTCCTTTTCTATCTTGGGCCGGTAGCATTAGTATTAGCACGGTATTTTTTTATTCTTGTGTGAAAATCATTTATATCCCCCCAAGTTTGCTTTGAGAATCAAAATCATCCTCCAATTTTAAACAATCATCATTTTGCTCCTCATATCAAAGGTGACTTCTTAAAATGCCTATTTACCCACTAAAAATTTTATCTCTTATTTTTATTCTTTAATATGATGAATTTTTATTATTTTCAATTTATGTTATAGACTTACCTATAGACAAATTAAAGAAACTTTTTCGAAACCAAAAAAAGTGAGTAGTAGTCAAGCATATAAGTTAATGACGTTCAGTAGTGAAATAATGAGAAAAGTAAAAAAATACAATAAATACTTTACTCTTATCAGCAATTTTATTAATAGCAATCAAAACTCAATCTATTTACAACAAAAAAAGAGTGAAAATATTAAAAATTATACAATGAAAGTAACAAAAGAATGATGGGATAAAAAAAGGAGGTAAATCATATAATAAAATTGCAAAAATTATCTATTACACATTTTACCTTAACTTTAATTATAATTTAGAAAAAATCTACTAATAACAATCAAAACTCGGAACTTTATACACACATGAAGAATAATAAAAATAGTACAACTTAAATCACACACACACTGACATACATTATATGCATTTTAATCTACATAATATTAAAATAATAATTATTATTATAGTAAAGCAGCAATACATCTTATATTAAATTTATAATACGATTATTTTATTTATAATGTTATTGAACTTGGATTAAATTATATAATAAGATATAATATTATTTAAATTATGAATAAATACCTACATTAAAAAATATCTAGATAATATAAACAAGGTATTACGTATATGGGGAGTTGAAAATGTCAAAGGGTACAATAGACATTGCTTAGGATAAAAGGATAAAAATGACAATGTATAAAGTTGGAGGATGAGTTTGATTTTTAGAGTAAACTTGGGGGATGTAAATGATTTTTACCCTTTTATTCTTAGATTGCTAATACTACCTACTGTTTGATTGCTATCTTTAGCTTCGATTTTCTTAATATCTAGTTGTTATTACTGCTTGTTGCCACTGCTTCTTTTCATCTTGTCTTTAGTCGAGAGTCTATCGGAAATAGCTTCTCTGTCCTCCCAGGGCAGACTATCCTCCCCAAACCCTACTTGTGGGTATTCACTGGGCTTTTTTGTCTATAACTGCTTGATATACTTTTCAACAGTGAACGCAGTTATGAGCAGATCAAAGAGAAAATTCACTTTTGAAGATATTCTCAGTCCACTGTATCCCAATAACTTGTTCTTGATGCCCTGAATTCTATTCCATTTTAGCTGGAGATAAATTTACTCCCCAGCAAACAGCAGTATGGAAGAAGTTTTATCATCATGGAGATCTTAGACATATCTCAGCACCATCAGCTGTACATAGGACCTTGCATCATGATTGTTGCTGTAAATGTTGATGAGCTTCTCAGATATAAGCATTTAGCCATGACTATTAAAACTGACCATTGTCCCTCATCAGAACTATGAAAACTTCATGATTCTCTAGTTTAATAGTAGAGTAGTGCAAACTGTAAAAAATAGAGCTAGCATAGCTTGTAACATTTTTCTTTCTTTTATCTTTCTAGGATTACCACCTGAATATTTGATCTCAAAAACTCGGCCTTTTCATAACAGAAATCCTTAATGGAAATAAAAGTCAACTCTTAAAACCTATATAAATTGCTTTCCTAAAACTAACAAGACGTCAAGGAGAAAATAGTCATCCGCCCAATAGACGTGAATCTACTCGATTTCTATTCTGCAGTAAAAGGTACACATCACCATATGAAAAGGGATTACGTCTGGAAGGCATTAATCTTGAGTCCAAAGACAAAAAATCCTACCCCGGATAATTACTCTATGCTGTGAAAATGAGATATAAAGAAAAGCCAAATGTCTAACAAGAGGGTTGGATACAAAGAACTCAATTCATCTTCAAAGACTCTCAATTTGATATATGTCCTAATACAACCAGGTAAGCTCTTGTTCATCACCATGCAGCAGAGTACACATCAATAAATTAAAGAAAGATAGCTTATTAAAGAAATAATAATAATAACTCATCCCAGTGGTTATGTATACCTTTAACGAGCTCGTGACCATAGATCGAGGGACAAATAGATTGAAGTACTTGTCGGAAGACATCAGAACCATATTCTTCAGAAAACTTAACAATAAACTCCAAATCCTTTGAAGTGAATGAGAATAAATCAAAAAGCTCTGTAGATCTAGCATTAGAATTATCTTGTGAACCCTGCAGTGTTGATTGAGACTTCGAGTTTGTAATAGAAACTACTTCTAGATACAAATAATGAAGTCCTTGATTCTTGCTTTTTGACTTTCCTGCATTTACCAAGGTTCTCTTACAGTTAACATCTGACATAGGTTAACTGAAAATGTACATAGCAGCAAATCAAAAGCATATTTTTGATCCAGTTATCAACAGCATCTACAATATTATTCAATGTGGAGATCCCATATTTCTCTCCAGTGCAGTAGGAAGATTGGTAAAATGAGTTTGTCCGTCCCAGATATCAGTTATTTCAGGCAAAGGCAAAATATCTGTGATTTTGGCTCAATGTAGGGTGCTAAAACATAACTATTTCGAATGTCAAGTTATTATAAGGCACTCTATCAATATATCATGTTGAATCCATTGTGTTATGTGCAAAGAAATTTACAGAGAACTCATAAGCTACTTGATCTAAGTAATATGCATTTTGAATGACAAGTATATTAAGACATTAAACCTTCTTTTCCTAAATAAACTCATTTCACAAAGAGGATATCTGGCCATTTTGGTCACTGGATTGGTATTTTCCTTAAAAGCATAGATGTCATCCACCCAAGACTTTGACCAAACATGGAGGAACAAAAGCAGCGTTCGTACTTTAATGCATTATTAGAAATTTCAAAGTGCATTATCAATTGTACTTTGTGCAGACAGCAGCAGTACTTAATAACATAGGTTCAGAATAAAAGATGGTAACATATAAGAAGGTACTGCTCTTTGGATTTAACCCAAGTCATTCAGATTTTTTCAAAGAGTCTTTAAAGCAATACTAACAATAAGCTACAAGATTCATTAACACTGATGATATTACTAGTCTGCATCAGGTTTAAGCCTATAATTGAATCTGATTCCTGTTTCCTATCAGTCATGTGCATTTGAAGCTTGTGACCAAAAACATATTTTGACATAAAATTAAAAGACGCATGCGTTAAAACAAGGTCAGCACACTGGATGAACTTTTCTCAAAAATTTCTCCTTTATATCCATAATTCAGAAGGGGAATATGTTACAATCCAATCAAAGAATGCTATTGTTGATAATCACGTATATCATCTAACTCAATGGAGAAAATCAGACGTAACACGCTTTTTGCTACACTAAAATAGAAGCAAACCACATTTATATGAGTAAAGCTTCATGCAGGTGATTGAATGAAGTCTTATTTCATTTCTCAGGAGCAACATTGCAGTATATGCACTCTATATATGTATATTATATACGGAATGGAAGAAAATTAGTAGAAAATTTTGCTCATAAGATGCAGCAACCTAACTGTGAAACTTTTGTTGGGGAAAAACATTTAGAATTTTTGTTGAAAGGCATAAAGAGACTCACAAGAGGCATTAATTTGCTTTATAGGTGGAGGAAGTACATTTCTACAATCCAAACAGATCTATGATGTGTCCTCTATAAAATCATTTACCTCCTCCAATATCCATGTAGTTGTTAATAACCCTAATTATGCCAGTGACAGTCACAATATCTCCAGGGATGCATGCATCCACAAGATCTTGAGTTAGTTCACATTCAACAGTTCGAGGTACCCGCCCCTCTTCATGATTTTCAGATTTCAGCAGCTCCTGAATTCTAGGAGAAACGGATAATTATAAGATAAGAAATGAACATGAAATTAGCAAGGTGAGACGATGAATAAAAAGAATAACAGACAAGAATTTTCTGTCAAATCTTTAACTCAAATAGTATGATTTATAAAGATGTTTAAGTGCAGACAGCAAAGAAGAGGAGTTTACCTTATTTTCTGAAAGTCTATAAGTCGAGCTGTAGACCTTATGGGATTAAAAGTCCTGCATTTGCAACCATGCAATTTACATATTGGTGGAGGTGAAAATTTTCCATCTGGAAAGTCACGAGTAATACTGGTTCCGCATTTAGTACAGGCAAAATCCATTTGCATCACCAGAGGCTTGACTGTGCTGACTTTTACCACTGTACCACGTACAGAGACAAGCCTATCTGTCAATTGAAAGCATCATACTCAATTATTTAGAATCTAAGCAGCATTTAACCAGTGTTATCAAAGGCGTAAAGCGCAAAAAAGCTCTAACATCTACTGGGGCTTTAAGCGCAAATAAAGTGCGAGCTTTAATTTAAGAAAAGGCGCAAATGGAGAAAAACTATAAATGTGTAGTGTAGTCCAAGACTAATATCTATAAGCATGAATACCAAATGTACGCACAAAGAAATTGAAAAAAATTTATTATAAAGTAAAATACCAATTATTTGGTGTCGCCTCTTCAGGATTACGTTCATTGGTAAGTAAAAGTATGCCTTAGAGCCTTGATGACAGCACTGAAGCGCCCCCTAAGCGAGGTGAAGCGCTCAACACGTTTTGAGCATCGCTTTAGGGCTTAAGTGCGCTTTAAGCGCGCCTTTGATAACGTAGCATTAAACTACTTCATATCTAAAGAGTAAATGTAAAGTTGAATATCATCTTTTACCAATATAAGCGGCTTTTAGGTTCTTCAACGCAATCACTGATTCAGGGTAGTTGTGGAGACGTATATTTATCTTCACAAAATCATCAAAACTTTCATCTCCCAATTTCTCAAAGAAAACCTGCTAGCATCAGCAACACACTGATACAACTAAGATAAAACGATATAAATATGTGAATAAATTGAATTTCATAAATATAAATTTACTACCTTGTGTAATGAAGCACTCATACACAACAGAGCATCTTTTGGTTTACTCTCTAAAATTGCACAAAATTCCTGTAGTTCAGAAAGTTTACGGAACTGGAGAAAGTCCAGTGGCAAGGAGAACGTGCCATCAACCTCCTTCACCTAGAACAACAATTCAATGTCAGTCCTTAACCTTTATCTTAAAATTTTAATTATCATAATTATCCAGCAATCGAAAATAACTTGGCCAATAAAATCAAATCTTACATGATAAAGTCAGTAAATCAGCCATTTTCCTTTACTATTAGTACCAAGCTATGCCATAAATTGACAGACACAGACTCGAATGGACACAGTTTTTCATTCAACACAGCAATTGAAAATTACTTAGAAGTAATGTTACATAAGAAAATCAGTAAATCAGTAATTTTTCTTTTACTAATAGCATCATCTCGCCTTCATTCAAAGTCACAGAAGTTCATCTTCAAAAGCACACTAACAGTTTAGCAGAGTCAAAACCCTAGGGAAAATAGCAAATGCACCTCGGAATTTTGAGTACAACAACAATTGAAAATTACTCGAGTGGACAAACTTTTTCGTTCAAACAACAATTGAAAATTACTTAGAAGTATTGTTACATTAGAAAATCAGTAAATCAGTAATTTTCTTTCACTAATAATATCAACTCCGCCGTCATTCACAGCACAGATAGTCAGATACAGACTCCAATCATCAAGTTTATCATTCGAAAACATTAAACACATTAGCCTAAAAATCCTATGAACGAGAAAATGCTCCGAATTCGGAGTACAACGATCAATTCATATATATTGCGCTGTACATTCAGATAGCCATTTCTCAATTTTTACTACACGTTACAATTTTGTTTAAAATCGAGCTAACCTGAGAAACGAAGTGTTCGCCGGAAGGAGAAGAGAAGAAGCGAGCAAGCTGAGAGGAGAGGCGGACTTTGAATTTGGAGTCGTCGAGAGAGAAATCGATGTTAGGGAAATAGAGAGACAATATTTTAGAGAAACCGCTAAAATCCGTCAATCTCTGTTGAATCTTCCCGTTCTTCATCATCTCTCCGCTCATCGGGAAATGCCGCTTGCGGATTCCGATAGCAATTGCGATTGCGATTGCGATTGGTCCAACGCTCTCCGAGAGGGAAAAAGCTTCAGGCTGTTTTGGCGGGAAAAGAACACTCCATAGAATACAGGGGGCAATGTAGACTGTGCTGCTTTTATTGCATCTAATAATTCAATTTATTTGTCGTTCTTTTTCAACTCCCTTTTTTTTTTGGTATACTGTTGTTTAGTCGCTGTACAAATTTAGCTGAAGTCCAACATATTTATTTACTTTTAAGTCACTGTTTAAAATACTATTTTAATAAACTTTAACTGTCCGGACAAAAATACCCTTATGCTCATGTCCTTAACTTTTGAACTTAACTTCAGTACTACATGTCCTTAACTTTTGAACTTGTAACTCTAAGTTTAGGACTCTAGGACTACATGTCCTTAACTTTTGAACTTGGAACTCCAAGTTCAGGACTTCAGGACTGCGTGTCCTTAACTTTTGAACTTGGAACTCTAAGTTCAGGACCAAACGTCCTTAACTTTTGAACTTGTAAGTCAAAGTTAAGGACCTATTGTCCTTAACTTTTGATCTTGTAACTGTAAGTTAAGGACTGCATGTCCTTAACTTTTGAACTTGTTAGCCTAAGTTGAGGACCAAATGTCCTTAACTTGTGAACTTGGAACTCAAAGTTAAGGACCAAATGTCCTTAACTTTTGAACTTGAAACTTGTAGTTCAGGACCAAGTGTCCTTAACTTTTTAACTTGTAAATCAAAGTTACGGACCAAGTGCCCTTAACTTTTGAACTTGTAACTGTAAGTTCAGGACATATTGTCCTTAACTTTTGATCTTGTTAGTCTAAGTTCTGGACCAAGTGTCCTTAACTTTTGAAATCTTAGTTTCCATGCAAATAATTCCAAGATCTTTGGTTAACACGTAGAGACCTAGATATCTGTAATTAGAGTCAAAAAAGTGAAAACTCAAATTGGTGAATTCTCGTTCAAATGGTCTAACACATTCTGCTGTGACCTTGCACATTTTTGCAGAATATTGTGCAAAAAAATTAGGATGAAGTATCTTTCCCTTTTGCCTTCCTTTCACGCCACAAACAGTTACTAAGATGAAGAAGAAGGAGGAGAAGCGTTGGTCTGAAATTTTTCTTATTCAGCCTAAAGTTTAAATATTCTGAAAAAATCGATCATATTTTACATACTTATAAAAGCGAATACCTAAAGTAAAGTCGAGCTATTTTATACAGCCTAGTATTAATGAGCCGAATTTGGATTAGAAAAGTTGAAGTCTCAATACAGAATATTGTGCAAAAAATTTGCAGAAAACGAAAAATGGTGGGTATTGAACTTGACAGAGAAGCGAGGATTTGGGAAGAAAAGCAATGGAAAAAAGGGTAAAAATGTCTTCTCATATTAATTTTAATAGAGTAGTGACTATTTTTGTCAATATTAGAATTGCTGGATAAAAAATAAATACCACCTTAAATAGTGGCTACCTCACGCCATTTCTACACAAATTTATGTGGCATTCTAGTATAAAATTTAAAAAAATGATTAAAACTTTTAAAGCTTATAATCTAAAATAATTATTAAATATTAGTGTGATAATAAATTAGTATCTTTAAAGATAAAATAAAAAATTTAAAGTTAAATTATTTTGAAATTATAAACCGTTAATATTTTATTTAAATAAAATAAATAAATTTGTTTTTATATAAATTGACCTCTTATGATGGCCTTTGATGAAGGAACTTGGCTGAAACTCGTCAACGTGAATTGGAATTTGAACCTCTTATTTATATTTTTTTCTCATATTATATTATAGAACATAAATATTTATGTTTAAATGAAATGATGATACGCATTTAGGTAAACTTTACCTAATTGAAGATCGGGAATTAGAGGTTTGTTTTCTTATTAGTGAACATGTTCAAGCATTTGTTGATGTTATAAAAAACGTGTCGCGCTTCTTTTAACGCATTTTAATATTTGTTTCTTAGTCTGAAATGTTAACACATATATTTATATTTCATAATGTTCACTTTATTTTCATTTCTCTCAAATAAAAATTTTAAAAACTAAAATGAAAAGAAAACAAAAAAGAAATACAAAAAATATAAGAAATGAAAACTGCAAAAAAAAAAAAAAACAGTTAAAAGCACCTCATCATGATGAGATAAAATTTACTTGTTCGTTTTCCAATACTAAAAAGTATAGTAAATTTTATGTTAGTATTTATTTAAGAAAAAATTAAGTTAACTTTACAAATAATTGAGCCAAAATCAAATCAAATTAAGTAGATAGTTTTATGTTAGGGGAAAAGATAGAAAACAATAGGTTAAGTTTCCCAGGTCGCCTCGTGGAACAAAGTTATGGAAAGGACTTGGGAACTTATGGGAAGAATACTCCCATAACACTTCCTTACATGCTGAGGATAGGGCAAAACATACAATTTTGGAGAGACAAATGGCTTGGAACCACTTTTCTGAAGGATGCCACCCCATATTGTTTATGATTCCAAGTAATACAGACTCCACTATAGCCCAAAATAGGGAGGACAACTCTTCGAACCTGATTATAAGAAGAAACCTAAATGATTGGGAGTTGAAAGAGTACTTTTCACTCATTGCTAACATCGAAGACATCCTAATTTCAAATCGAATGAGAGATAGCAGGGAAGGTGCTTATTCAATCAAGGAAGGTTATCTCCTATTGAGCTCAAACAAGGACATGATTCGCCAATGGCCTTGGAAGCTAATATAGAAAACAAAACTACCGTCAAAAGTCATATACTTCAGCTAGATCACCCTAAATGGGGCTTGTTTAACACAGAATAACCTAATCAATAGGAGCGTTCAGCTAGCCAACATATGTCAAATGTGCCATAGCAATGCAGAATCTCTCAACCATTTATTTCTTCACTGCCCAGATGCAGTCGACATTTGGAATATGATTTTGTTACTCTTTGGGCTGCAATGGTCTATGTCATGCAATGTCAAAGAGGTCTTTGAGAGCTGATGGTCTTGGAAAGTTGGGAAATCCATCATATGAATTTGGGCAATGGTTCCTGCTTACATTATGTGGTGCATATAGATAGAAAATAACCAACAATATTTTGATGGCATCTCAACTCCCACCCATACTCTCAAGGCTACATGTTTGGTTAATCTTTTTAGTTTGGTTAACCACACTCCTATATTTAGTATTGAAACTTTCCTGAAATTCATCAACTCACTAGTTATGCGATAGTTTTTCGTCTTTTATTGAGCTGAGAATTTCTCTCTTTTGTAATCTTTGCATCTTTTTTATGCTTGTTAATGATATATCACTTATTTCATAAATAAATAAATAAAAGTCTACCAGAATTTGCTTGTTATAGAGTTCCGTTTTTTCAACAAAGGCTTAGTATATACAAACTAAAGTAGAATTAGTAATATGTACGAGGTCACGAATATTGTTGAGAAAGTATCAAAAATATATAAAACTAAAAGTTATGTTCAATTTTTGTAGTACTTAAAGTTACGTTACATATTTTGAAATAAATGCATCAAAAACTGCTAATGAGACCCTCCCATCCTTTTTTTTTGGGTAAACTAGATACTAGATAAACAAAATAATAATTACAGTGTTTGCATGTTCATGTTGTCGTCCAGGTAGCCATCAGTGTTTGGAATGGTGTTAATGATATCACAACCCAAAGTTTTTCTACTAAATGTGGTTCCTAGGATGTCTGTTGTTGGTTCCCTAAGTACACGCAAGTATACGTGATCATCAAGTAATAAAGTGACTCGAAAGTCGGATGGCGAAACCATAGAGACTTAGATCAGTCGTTAACTAAGCAAACTAAAATTAGTTAATTGTCCAAGATATTTAAGAGTGTTGTTTTTCTATAAACTACTATTGCGGAAATTAAACAAGTAACAACTAATTTATCAAGAATGTAAATGTGTATGATGAGATTTTTATTCAGATGGGATGAAAATTCCAGGGTTATGGTTGGTTTGTCAATCCTATTAAGTTCAATAATCACACTTGTTCAAATTATTTACAGTTGCTAATTAACCGGATCGTTTATATGAATAGATGTTCCCACAATACTACTCGTATGTCCACGATATATCTGTCATACATTCCTATGGTATTGATTCTATCATGAGCGAATATTATACGGTATTCAATTAAGCAAGTTTGTTAGGTATATTCCTATCCTAACCGTAAAATCTTCCCTCGAGCCACGGGTTTAGAAACAAGCTCTCCCTAATTCTACTCTAATCTAAACACGTCTTTCCCAAGCAAAGCATGGATAGTAGGATGAATTGGTAGCTACGCACAAGTTAAAACTAGAATTAAAAAATAACCACAAGATGATAATCGGAATTAACGAAGATGTAATTAATAAACGTTAATAATCATGTCAACCACAACCCTAGAAACTATAGGTTCTTAGCCATTCATGCTCATAATAACAATGTTCCAAGTATTTTGCATAAAAAAATTACAAAGAAAAGAAAAAGGAATGAAGAACTCGATGATTTTCTTCTCCCAAAGTTGTTCCACGTGATGTTCTTGCCTCCGGTCGCAAAACTCCTCTAAAAATGGTGTTTAATGACTATTTATAGGGAAAAGGGCTAGACGAAATAATCAAGTCCAAACCCAAAAAGGATAAAAAATAAGCTTTAAAACTTAGAACACACGAACACCTCACTCGCGAGCTCCACCGCACGCTCCACCTTGCTTTAGCCCTTACAGCGCGAGCTCTAACGCGAGCTTCTTGGCTCACTTCACTTGACTTCTTTGCTTTCGTTCTCATTTTTTGTTTGTTGTCTTTCTTCTTCCTCGTTTGTTCTTTCTTTGTCATCAATAATTACCTTATCATTATATAATCATAAGCCCATTGTTTTAGTGCATGAATTACACTTTAAATATTTACTTTGCGCCAATTTCATCTCTAATGTACCTACACATAAAATAAACTCAATTAAGCATACATAACATAGTTTAGCATTAAAATACCAAAAGGTAAGGTAAGTAATACTCTAAAAATATGGAATTATAGACAAACATCACTACCCCACTCTTAAGCGTTGCTCGTCCTCGAGCAATCAAACTACACTTTATATAGACACGACATTTTTAAACAATTCTCCTAACTCATCACACCAAGAATCTTTAACATAGACTAAGCACAAGAGTGTAACATCTTCACCTCAAGATTTGACTCACAAGAAACATGCATTATTTACAAATCACTCACTTACTCTAACATAGAGGTCAATGACATTACCTTTCCTTCATGAATCAAGTGCCCTCACACAACAAAAGAGAGTAGCTCCACACACAATAAAATTTAAGAACAATTAGGAACTCAAGATAGGAAGAATTCACTCACTCTCATAAATAACATTCATATGCCACAAAAGATGCAACATAAGCTTGCCTGTAGTGTACTAATCGAGCTCATTCAGACTAAGATCAAATAGGACTTTAATTGGTTGTAATGTAGGTTGTGGGTCGAGTATGATACATTTGGATATAAGAGTGACTACACCTCCCTAAGCACTTTAATACATATACTTTAACATTAAACTCCATAATTATTTCAAACCATAACTCCACCTTCACATCAATTTATATTAGCTACATACTTCTCTAAGCACAATTACATCAAGAGTCACTACTATCAAGGAATATTTTTCACAGCAATACAATTATTTTTTTCTTTCCTTTTCAATTCAAGTGGCTTTTACTTTTTCTTTTCAAAATAGTGAACATTTATCCATATTCAATTAGTTCCACTCAAAATCCAAACCAACCACAACACACTTTAACATTTACAAAGTTCATAACAATTCAAGTGCTTATGAGAGGTGAAATGTAACGACCCGACTGGTCGTTTTGAGCAATTCCGTCCGGTTTGGCAGTTTGAGGTCACGAGTAGCTTCACACAGTGTATTATGACTTGCGTGCATCGTCGGTTTGTGTTTTTGATAGGGTCGGAGGGGATTTTAGGAGTGACTCTCATTTTAGAAGTTACAAGTTGAAGGAATTGACCCAGGGTTTGACGTTTGAGTATTTGACATCGGATCGGAGTCTAGACAGTTCCGGTAGGTCCGAATAGTGATTTTGGATCTAGGCGCATGTCCGGAATTTCATTTGGATATTTCAAAAAGGTCTCGGCATCATTTGGCGGAAGTTGACAATATAAAGGTTTAGAATCATTCTAAGTTTGACCATGGTTTGACTTTAAGGCTATTGGGTCCGAGTTGTGGTTTTGGAATTCAGAATAGGTATGTTTCGTAAATTGAAACTTGCCTGCAAAATTTGGTATCAATTGGAGTTGATTTGATATGGTTCGAACGCTCGGTTGCAATTCTAGAGTTGTTGAAGTTCAATATGATTTTTCATGCGTTTTGGCGTCTGATACATGATTTTAGAGGTTATTTTATTGTTCCGATCGCGAGAGCAAGTTCGCGTTATGTTTTCATACTTTTGAGAGTGTTTTGTTTAGAGCCTTGAGGGCTCAGATGAGTTTTAAACGCATTTCGGAGTGTTTGAAAGAAGGTTCAGTTGTGCTGGTGATTCTGTTCTCGCATTTGCGAGGATTTCATCGCATTTGCGAGATCCTTCTCGCATTTGCGAAGATGGGCTGGGGCTGGGGAGTTCGAATTTGCAAACCACTTCATCGCATTTGCGATTGTGCTCCGCATTTGCGGTATTATCTGTCGCTTTTGCGAACAACTTAGAGCTCGCATTTGCGAGACTTGTGTCGTATTTGCGACCTGAACAAAGGTGGTCAGGCTTCGCTTTTGCGATACTTTTGTCGCATTTTCGAGCATCGCATTTTCGATCCTGGTGTCGCAAATGCGACATCTGAGGCTGGTTAAGATTCCCATTTCGGGACTTAGCTTCATTTTATCATATTTTTTAACCTTATGCCCGAGAGTGGGGGATTGTGAGAGAGAAATTTCGTCTACAATCATTAGGCAAGTACCTATAATCAATTTCCAACTACATTTTGTGATTATATCTTAGACTTAACATCAAATTCATGAGAATCTAAAGAAATTTTTTGTGAAAATCGTAAAATTTTTAAAAATGAAAAATGATGATTTGGAGGACGAATTGGTATCGCAACTTGATAATTTTTGTATGGTTGAACTTGTATCGGAATGGGTATTCGATTTTTGTAAAAATTTTCAAGTTTCGAGGTGCGGGTCTGGGGAGTTTTGCAAATTGTATAAGTAGAAAATGAAATTGCTTTCTCTTGCATTGTTTGATGTATTTAAGTCGTTTTTGGCTAGATTGAGCCGAGCGTTGGTGAATTGGTAAAGGAAAAGCTAAATTGAGTATTGAATTGGACGAATTGAGGTAAGTATCTTGTCTGACTTTGTGTGGTGGAACCACCTCTTAGGATTTGAGTCAATTGTGACATCTTGTTATGTGAAAGACGTATACGCAAGGTGACGAGTGTGTACAAAATCAATATGTGGTATTGACCGGTTTAGATTGTCTTTTCTTTTTCCATGTTTTTGATTAAATTGTCATAATATGTTGTATCTCGTTGTTAGACTACTCTTACATTCCCTATATGATGTTGTTAGTCTTTATTTGCCTCTTATTTGTTATTTGGCCTCTATATGTGTTGGTGGTTGTCATTGCCTTCTTTACTATATTGTTACCTCTTAACTGTTGAGTTATTCTATGATTATGTGCTTATGTGTTACGAGTCCAAGTTGTTTTGAATACCTGTGTAGTTATCATGTTCCTTACATGTCTTGTTTCCTTGTAAAGGTTGTTGTATTCTTTTGATTGTTACGTGGTTCCCTTATTGCCGTGTACTTATACTCTTGGTTGTGGAAATTCTTGTAATTGAGTTGTTGAATTGTTGTTGATTGATTTGTATTATTTTACGATGGGATCAGGTTGCACGCCGCATAGGTGAAATAAGGGTGGATTATTGTGGTGAAATAAGGGTGAAATATGATATTGATATTATACGGTCGGATCGGGTTGCACGCCACAACAAGAGAAATAAGGGTGGATTATTACGGTGAAATAATGGTGAAATATGATATTCATATTATATGGTGGGATCGGATTGCGCGTCGCAACATATTATGATTATTATTATGATACTGATGTTTATTATACGATCGGGTCGGGTTACACAACGCAACAGGAGAAATAAGGGTAGATTATTATGGTGAGATAAGGCTGAATCATGATATTGATATTATATGGTGGGATCGGGTTGCACGCCGCAACATATTTGTGTATTTGGTATTCCCTGTTTTATTGTATTGGCTTTAGTGCCTTCATACGAGATTCCGAGGATTTGTATTCTCCGGTTTTCATTGTCTTTTGAGGATTTAGTCATTATAGCTGACATTACTGCTTTGCCGTCATTTCCCCTCCTAATACTATTATTTTAGTGAGGTGATTTTCAAAGTAAATTTACTACGTTGAGTCATTACCTCCTGCCTTGTTGAGTCGTTAGTAAGATAGTGTTTTAAAAATGAAAGAACTAATATCATGTTACCTGGTGTGACTTTAAGTTAGAAACCGCCATTTATTTCGATACTTACCATTTTCTATTGGTTGTCATATTTTACTTCAACTATTTTTCTCAACTTAATCTTCTTAACCTGTCCAAGGTTTTATTTTACTTACAAAGGAATTGTTATTATATTTTTAACCTAATAAAATCCATATTAAATGCAATAGTTAATCAATGTTGAACTTTATTTGAAAATGTGTCATGACCCCAAACCACCCCGGTCGTGATGGTGCCTATCGTGGAACTAGGTAAGCCTCATAATTTCAAACAATTCGGTTTTCATAAAAATATTTAAATAATAATAATCTTTTCCCTCATAATTCCTAATTAAAAGAGTTAAATCCAATACAAAAAAAATACTGAAATAAAATCCCAACACTAGGTGTCACTAAGTCACGAGCCAATACTACTACAAATCTGAAAGATAATAAGACAACAATTGTCTGAGAATAATAAAAATATGCAAAAGGGAAGACAAGGAAGGAGAAGACGAGGTTGCGATTGCTAGGAAGCTACGTGCAATCTCGGTTTGAGGTTTCGCACCGAAATGATCAGCGACCTCTACTGGGACCTGAGGTACCTGGATCAGCACACAAGGTGCAGGGGGTAACATGGGTACACCAACTCAGTAAATAACAAGCCCAAATTATGGGCTGAGAAATAGTGATGGACTAAACCTCAACAGATAAAAAAATGTAAAATTGTATAGTATAGTAGACATGTTTTCCATTCAAGTGTTCAACTCAGGAAGTAAAACAAATGCAAATCTGAACAGTGTAACAATAATAAGCTCAGCATATCTCTACGTACCAATGCACAAAATGTATGAATATGTACCATGTACCTCCACTCATAGTGCTCAACCACTCGGTACTGTATATAGCCATCCGGCCCAGGGAAGATCTATCCCGTAATATATACACATCGCCGACAATAGTCGCTCAGTACCGAGGAAGGCTATTCCAGCCCTATGGAGAATATCCATCTCCTGGTATAATACTTCAAAAAAGATTCATGTCTTGGGAAGATCCATCCCTAAAAATATCATTTGCGCTCACTGGGGTGTGTTACAGATTCCGGAGGGGCTCCTACAACCCAAGCGCTATCATAATCATCAACATACCCGCTGCGGCGTGCAGTCTGATCCCATAACTATCACGCATCATTAGCCGTTCGGCCTCACTCAGTCATCACTCTCCAGTCTCACACACGGGCTCACAATGCCATGAAACTAGTCCAAAATAATAATATGACGTGCCATACAGTAATATGTGAGACTGAGACATGATATGCATGATTACGATTGAGTATAAATATCAATGAACTAATGAGATGATAGCAATAAACGACCACTCGGGTACCAATAGTATCGGCGTGAAGCCTTAACAGGATATCTAGTATGATTTACAACACATTTGCTTAATCACAAAATGGAAACACGGATATCAACAATAAGGAATCACCAAACGGTGCCATGGGATGAACCAGACCACAATTATCACGGTGTACGCCCGTCACTTGGCATGTGCGTCACCTCAACTCTAGTCATATAACACATAGTTTGGGGTTTCAAACCCTCGTAACCAAGCTGCGAGCGTTACTTACCTCAATCAAGCCGAAACACTACCCGCAATGCCCTTGCCGCTCGACTCGACCACCAAACGCTCCGAATCTATCCAAAATCAGTATATTATCATTAATATATTCTAAAGTAATGAAGCCCATAAGAAAATTATCAAATTAAACCACAAATACCGATATTGGCCAAACCCGACACGAGTCCAACAAAAATCACAAAACTAGAAACCTCTTTCACTCACGAGTTCAACCATACCAAATTTACCAAAATCCGACCTCGTTTGACCCCTCAATTACCCAAATTAAACTCTCCAATTCCAAGCCCTAGTTTTCCCAATTCATCCCTAATTTCAACAATTTTCATGCTTAAACAACTTAAATTCATCATAATTACGGGTAATAAGTTCAAATATCTTACCTCAACGAATTCCCCCTTGATTCCCTCTTCAAAACCTTCCAAAAGCTTCGAAAAACGAATGAGAATTGTGAAGAAATTCCCAAATTTTGCGAAGTCCACAATTTATACTTTCTGCCCAGCATTTCTGCACCTGCGGTCCCAGGCACACACCTGTGCTTACTTCCTCGCACTTGCGATCCACTCTCGCATCTGCAATTTAGCCCCAGGCCTCCATCTACGCATCTGCGATCCATACGCGCACCTGCGACCTCTGCACTTGCGCTCCCCCTTCCGCAGGTGCGGAACACCAGAAACCGCAGCACCAGCTGCTAAGCTAATAGCCTGTTTGGCCAAGCTTCTAAA
Source organism: Nicotiana undulata (assembly GCA_005239495.1). Lineage (NCBI taxonomy): Eukaryota > Viridiplantae > Streptophyta > Magnoliopsida > Solanales > Solanaceae > Nicotiana > Nicotiana undulata. Next base: position 414,573 of record ML288887.1, read on the forward strand.
ATCAACTTATTTTGAGAAGTGCTTTTCTCAAAAGTACTTTTAAAAAAAGTGCTTTTGGTGAGAAGCATTTTGTGTTTGGCTAATTAATTTGAAAAGCACTTTTGAGCAGTAATTAGTGTTTGGCCAAGCTTATGAAAACCGCTTCTAAATGTATTTTTCTCAAAAGTGCTTCTCAGAAAAGTGCTTTTGGAAAGAAGCTACTTTTTTCTGCTTCTCAAAAACTGCTTCTGCTTCTCCTCAAAAGCACTTTTTTTCCTTCCAAAAGCTTGGCCAAACACCTCAATTTTTGGCCAAAAGTGCTTTTGGCCAAAAAAAGCACTTTTGGCCCAAAAAAAGCTTGGCCAAATAGGCTATAAGTCTCCAAACTTCCCGTTATCCATCCAAAATAATCCCGAGGCCCTCGGGACCTCTACCAATTACACCAATAGGTCACATATCAATACACGGACTTAGTTGAATTATCAGAACACCCAAAACAACATCAAAACACCGAATTAATCCTGAATTCAAGCCTAAGGATTTTGAAACTTCCAAAATTTCGCCAATGATGCCGAAACCTACCAAATTACGCCCGAATGTCCTGACATTTTGCATAAACGTCACAAATGACACTACAAACCTACTCCAACTTCTGGAATTCCATTCCGACCTCGATATCTAATTTTTCCACTGCCGACCAGAAATTGCCAAATTTCCAATTTCGCCAATTCAAGCCTAATTCTACTACTGACCTCCAACTTACATTCCGAACACATCCCTATGTACGAAATTACCTAACGGAGATATCTGAACCACAAAAACCCTAATCCGAGATCGTTTACTCATAAGTCAGCTTTCGGTTGACTTTTCCAACTTAAATTCTAAATTAAGAGACTAAGTGTCTCATTCCACCCCAAAATCACTCTAAACCCGAACCAACCAACCTGATGCAACATAATAAGACTAATCAACACATAAAGAAGCATAAATGGGGGAAATGGGGCTATAACTCTCGGAACGACCAGCTGGGTCGTTACATCCTCCCCCTTTTAAACAAACGTTCGTCCTTGAATGAGTCTAGTAACATACCTGGAGTCTCAAATAGGTGTGGATATATGCTCCGCATCTCCCGCTCGGTATCCCAAGTGGCCTCCTCCACGGGCTGCCCTCTTCACTGCACCTTAACTGCAGTTATATCCCTTGACCTCAACCTTCAAACTTGCCAATCCAAAATAGTCACTGGCTCCATATCATAGGTCATATCACCCTCCAACTGAACCGTGATAAAGTCCAAAACACGAGATGGGTCGCCAACATACTTTTGAAGCATGGAAACATGAAATACCTGATGCACACTCGACAAGCTGGGCGGCAAAGCAAACCTATAATCCACCTCCCCTACCCTCTGAAGCACCTCAAAAGGTCCAATGAACCGGGGGATCAACTTGCCCCTCTTCCCAAACCGCATAACACCCTTCATGGATGACACCTTCAGCAGAAACTTCTTCCCAACCATGAAAGATACATCATGGACCTTCCTGTCCGCATAGCTCTGCTTAGACTGCGCCGTGCGAAGCCGCTCATGAATCAACTTCACCTTATCTAAAGCATCATGCACCAAATCTGTACCCAAGAGTCTAGCCTCACCCGACTCAAACCAACCAATCGGAGATCTACACCTCCTCCCATATAAGGTCTCGTATGGAGCCATCTGAATACCCGACTGATAACTATTATTATATGCAAACTCCGCGAGTGACAGAAATTGGTACTATGAACCCCCAAAATCAATGACACAAGCGCGCAACATGTCCTCCAGTATCTGAATAGTGCGCTCTGACTGTCCGTCTGTCTGAGGGTGAAAAGATGTGCTCAACTCAACCTGGGTACCCAACTCCCATTGCACGGCCCTTCAAAACTGCGATGTGAACTGAGTACCTCTATCAGAAATGATAGAAACAGGGACACCATGCAGACGAACAATCACCTGAATATTGATAACTAGCATTTTACCTTGTTTTTCGCTCTATCTTGCTTAAGTTTTGGATGCAATTGTACACAAAATAGTCCCAAAGGCTTACGTGTTATGCTTGTTGCAGGGTTGAGCCAAAAAGGATGAAAAACAGTCAAAGATCTGCTCAGAAAGGAGTGAATCTTGCACAAGTACCAAGAACAACAAAAGGCCTACCTCAAATGACCACCGCGACCGCGGTCCATTCTTCGCGGTCCTCGGTGGTGAGGTTCAGAGAAGTGTTTTCAAAGGCAAAGTCCACCGCGGCCGCGGACCATTTTTCGCGGTCCGCGGTGGTGAGGTTCAGAGAAGTGTTTCAAAGGCAAAGTCCATTGCGACCATGGTCCATTCTTCGCGGTCCGCGGTGATGAGGTTCAGAGAAGTTTTTCAAGGCAAAGCCCACCGTGACCGCGGTCCACTCTTCACGGTCCGCAGTGGTGAGAGTCAGAGGACTCATTTTGAAGGCTAAGGGCACCGCGGACCGCGATCCATTTTACGCGGTCCGCGGTCAAGAAGTTTCAGAGACCCAACACCTGAAGTCAAGAAGTCTACCGCGGACCGCGGTCCATTCTTCGCAATCCGCGGTAACCCCGCAGGGGCATTTTTTGTTCGGAATTTTCGGTTGGGTATAAATATCTTCTTTTGTATTATTTTTTTAGGTTAAGCATTGTATCAGCAATAGAGAGCAGCTCATGACTATTTTCCCTTTATCTCTTTTTGCAATTTTCTTTAGATTTTAACATTGAATCATCTTGGTTTATTTTATAAATCAAATATATGGGTCTTGATTCATATATTTTATTGATTTTCTCTTTGATTATGAGTAGCTAAACCCATTAGCTAGGGTTGTGGCTCAACCCTAGTGTCGGTAATTAATGGGTTCTCTAACTTAGGGCTTAGATGTTAATGGGTGATGAATATTTGGGTTGATTTATGGTTTTATTGTTAAAATTAGTGGTTGCAAACACTAATTGGTGTTCAATTGACTTGGGTCCTTATTGAGAAAGAGGACTTGAGTCTAGAAATCAACCCAACAAGGAATTGGGATGAATTCAATGAGAATTGATAGTCCCAATTAACAGGGCAAAATCACTCACACTATCGAGAGGTATATAGTGGGTAATTTTGGGCATTGGCTGTATCGTAATTCCCCCGAATAATATCTTTGCCTTAGAAATTAAAACCCCCTCATTACTCGCCTAGGTGAAAGTCATAACCCTAGTGCCTTTATCCAAATAGAAAACAACCCCAAAAACAAAATAGTTAGTTAATTTGCAAGTAACCTTAGTATAAATCATAGTTGTAGAAGAAAACCCAATATTATGAGAAGTGTAATCAAGAACACCACACACTATTAGATTACGTAGAAACTCACTCCAAATCATAACTCCCTGAGGAATCGATCCCGACCTCTCGGGTAAAAGCTGCACCGACCCTCATCTTCCTACTTATATAGTGGTGTGGGTGAGCGCCGATTACTTTTTGGCGCAGTTGCCGGGGAGTTATACGGTGTTGACTATCTACGTGAATAGTAGTGTTAAGTGTTTTTTTTCCTTTTGTTTTTAACTTTTTTTTTGAATCTATACAGGTGCAAATGACGGATCCCTTAGGAAACGTTATTGCGGGGGAGGAGGTATTTGATAATCAAGATGATGAAATCAACCAAGTACCACCTCAAAGAAGGGGCTGACATGCCAATATTCAAGAGGACATTCCAGACCCAACCCCGCCTCCACCTGCTAGAGACGCCCCTCGGGTCCTTCCAAACGAGGGGTATGCTAGTGCCATTGTCCCGCCGAGGATTCGGGCGGGGAATTTCCAGATTACTAATGTAATGCTGACACTCTTAGAGTAGCGGGGGTATTTCACCAGAGCCGAGCAACATAATGTTTATAAACATCTCAAGGGCTTCGTGGATACCTGTTGGGGTAGCAAACAAATAAATGTCTCGGAGGATGCATTGAGACTTCAGTTATTCCCCTTCTCTCTTCGAGGGAAGGCTATTGATTGGCTCGAGTGGCTTCCTAACCACTCAATATCTACTTGGGATGAGCTCGCGAACAAATTTATTGCTAAATTCTTTTCCCCAAGTCATATGGCGGCGCTCAGAGATGAAATATTGGCCTTTAAGCAAGAACCCAACAAGCCTTTGCATGAGATATGGGAGAGATACCGGACCATGGTTAAGGAATGTCCGAACAACTACATGACTGAATCCATGATCCAACAGACTTTCTACCGACGGATAAACACCGTCAATCAATGCGTGGTCAATCAGTTGGCCGGTGGAAACTTTATGAAATTGTCTTACCCCGATGCATGTGAGGTATTAGATGAGATGGCTGACACATCATCGGCTTGGAAAAGCATAGAAAACGTATCTCAGGGTGAGTCCGGTGTTAATAGTCTCCATAAAGAGCTCCAAGAACATGTGCAAGCAATTGCCGAGCTCACTACCACTATGAACCACTTGCAAAAGCCCAACTTCAACAATTGCAAGGGCCAAAGCAAGTAAATTTCATGGAGGGAGTGAATGTGTTGATGAATAAAAGGAGACCTCGGGGAAATTCTAAGAAAAGCAACAATGATCAAGGTGATCAAGGGCCAAGTGGATATAGCCAAGAAGAAGAGTATGATGACCAAGAAGAGGATATGATGTATGCTAATAATTACCAAGGTCAAGGAAACAGTCAAAACAACAATCAAAACTGGAGAAACCAAGGCAACAATCAAAGTTGGGGAAATCAAAGACAAAGAAATTGGAACAATAACAACAATGCACGAAATTGGGGGAACAACAATGATCGACAATGGGGGAACAAGAATGATGATAATTGGAGTGGAGGCAACAACAACAACAACTGGGGTGGCAATGGTAACCAGGGGTCGGGCTTTCAAAGGCCCTGATATACCAACAACCAAGCAATCCACCCCCATACCAATCTCAAGGACAAAGCTCATCGAGCAATGATATGGGAAGAATTGAAAACATGTTCAAACAGATGATGGAGCGAAATGCAGACTCCGATGCTTAGTTGGCCTCTCACAACACCTCCATTAGGAACCTTGAAGTACAAATGAGCCAAATTTCTCACGCCTTAAACACACACCCAAAGGGTGCACTACCGAGTGATACGGTGGTGAACCCCAATGGTGGGAACAATAATAATACCGGTCACGCCATGGCGGTGACCACGGGAAGTGGAAAAGGTGGTAAAGCAAGTACTTCTAGGCAAGGCGAATTGTTGATGATGATGAAATGCCCCATGATGAGTTACCAATTGAAGTTGAGCAAGTGGTGGAAGATCCAACTACAAGTGAGGTGAGAATTGATATCCATGATAATGGGGAGGATTTACAAAGGGACGTGAACCCGTCTAGGGAACACGTGATTGATATGCCGGAATCGGCGGTCTCACAAGCCATGGCACCATTGCCTAGTCCCCCTCCTCCATACCCTCAACGGTTGGCCAAACAAAATCAAGAGACCCAATTCAAGAAGTTTATTGATATGATGAAGAATCTTTCCATCAATGTCCCGTTGGTTGAAGCCTTGGAACAAATGCCCGTGTACGCTAAGTTCATGAAGGACTTAGTCACTAAAAAGAGGTCTATGGAGTGTGAAACCATAAATATGACTCACCAAGTAAGTGCTATAGCACATTTGATGGCACCAAAACTTGAAGACCCGGGAGCTTTTACCATTCCTTGCACGATCGGGTGCGGATTTTGCTAAAGCCTTGTGTGACCTTGGGGCGAGTATTAACTTGATGCCATACTCGGTATTTAAAACATTGGGAATCGGGAAACCTAGGGCGACCTCAATGTGTTTGGAAATGGCGGATAGGTCGATGAAGAGGCCCCTAGGGATAATAGATGATGTGTTGGTGCGGGTGGAAAAATTTATTCTACTCGCGGATTTTGTCATATTGGACTGCGAAGTGGATTATGAGGTCCCCATTATCTTGGGAAGGCCTTTCCTTGCAACGGGAAAGGCCTTAGCTGATGTGGAAGCTGGGGAGCTCACTTTCCGAGTGGGTAATGAGAAGGTGGTGTTCCATGTGTGTAAATCAATGAAGCAGCCCAACAGTAGAGAAGTATGCTCTTTCTTGCACCTCGTCACTGAGGTTATTATTGATAATGCAAGGTCTATGATTCATGTTGATGATCCAGTGGAGGAAACCATATTGAACCATGAGGACACCATGGTAGATGGTTTTCTTAAAAGTACCAATGCCCTTCAAGGCATAGGTTCTTACTCCTATGGTCCCCGAAAGCTATCATTAGACTTGGAGAACCGGAAGACTCCTCCAACAAAGCCTTCCATTGAAGAGCCACCAACTTTGGAGTTGAATCCACTACCATCCATCTCAAGTATGAATATCTTGGTCCATCTCGTACTTTGCCTATTATTCTTTCCTCTTGCCTAACCCAATTGCAGGTAGATTCCACTTTGAAAGTGCTAAGGAGAAGGAAGAAAGCCATTGGATGGACTCTTGCGGACATTCGGGGTATTAGCCCCGCCTTTTGCATGCACAAAAGAATCTTGGAGGATGGATCAAATCCCTTCGTAGAACATCAAAGGAGGCTCAACGAGGCAATGCAAGAGGTGGTGAAGAAAGAGATCATTAAATGGCTTGATGCAAGGGTTATCTACCCAATTTTGGATAGCGCTTGGACTTCTCCGGTCCAATGCGTTTCGAAAAAGGGTGGAATGACGGTGATCCAAAATGTCAAAAATGAGCTCATTCCCATGAGAACGGTCACCGAATGGCGAGTGTGTATGGACTACCGCAAGCTTAACAAAGTGACCCGCAAGGACCATTTCCCTTGCCCTTCTTGGATCAAATGTTAGATAGGCTTGCGGGTCGGGATTTCTACTGCTTTCTTGACGGGTATTCAGGTTATAATAAGATATTGATTTCCCCAGAGGATCAAAAGAAGACCACTTTTACATGTCCATATGGTACTTTTGCCTTCGCCCGTATGCGTTTCGGTCTTCGCAATGCACCCGCCACTTTCCAACGGTGCATGATGGTGATTTTTACAGATATGGTTGAAGACTTCCTCGAGGTGTTTATGGATGACTTCAATGTAGTTGGGTATTATTTCGACGAGTGTTTGAGTAATCTTGACAAAGTCCTTGCTCGATGTGAAGAGACTAACTTGGTGTTGAACTGGGAAAAATGCCACTTTATGGTGGAAGAAGGAATAATGTTGGGCCATAAGATCTCGAGGAATGGTATTGAAGTGGACAAAGCAAAAATTGAAGTGATTTCTAAGTTTCCACCACTAACTTCGGTTAGGGGAGTTCAGAGCTTCCTTGGGCGCGCCGGGTTTTATCGGCGTTTCATTAAGGATTTCTCTAAGGTGGTCACTCCTTTGTGAAAATTGCTTGAGAAAGATGCCAAATTTCATTTTGATGAGTTGCATGAGTGATTTTGAATTGTTGAAGCACAAGCTCACCACAACTCCTATCATCACGGTGCCGGATTGGAGCTCTCCCTTCGAGCTTATGTGTGACTCTAGTGATGTAGTTCTGGGTGCGGTGTTGGGCCAGAGGGTGAACAAGATCTTCTACCCTATCTATTATGCTAGCAAAACGATGAACTCAACCCAAATGAATTACACTGTCACGGAGAAGGAGCTTTTGGCAATAGTCTTTGTTATGAAGTAATTTCGTCCTTATTTGATGGGTGCCAAAGTCATAGTTCATACTGACCATGCGCCACTCCGGTATCTCATGACCAAAAAGGATTCCAAAGCGAGACTCATGCGTTGGGTATTGTTGCTTCAAGAGTTCGACTTGGAGATTGTTGATAGAAAAGGAAGTGAAAACCAAGTGGCCGACCATCTTTCTCGCTTGGAGGAGCAATGTCGACCTTGTGATGGGCTTGAAATTAATGACAGTTTCCCCTGATGAGCAACTTCTTTTGGTGTCAATGCAAGAAATTCCATGGTTTGCCGACATTGCCAACTATCTTGTCACTGGTGTTGTTCCTTGTGAGATCTCTTCTAACCAAAAGAAGAAGCTTAGGAGGGATAACATGGACTTCTATTGGGATGAACCATATTTATTCAAGATTTGCATTGATGGGGTCATCCGGTGATGTGTACCAGAACAAGAACAAAGTTCGATTCTTGAGTCTTGCCACTCCTCTCCGTATGGTGGTCATCATGGAGGGGCAAGACTGCTTCAAAGGTGTTGAGTTGTGGCTTCTTTTGGCCCACATTGTACAAAGATACCAGTGACTTAGTCAAGAGATGTGATGAATGTCAGCGGGCCGGGGGAATTTCAAATAAAGATGAGATGCCTCTCAATACTATTCTCGAAGTGGATATTTTTGATGTATGGGGAATCGATTTCATGGGCCCGTTTGTTAGCTCTTGTAGGAACACATACATTCTTGTGGCGGTGGATTACGTCTCCAAATGGGTTGAAGTAGTGGCTCTACCCTACAATGAGGCTCGGAGTGTTATTGCATTTCTCAAGAAGAGCATTTTTACAAGGTTTGGCACGCCTCGTGCAATCATTAGTGATGGGGGGTCGCATTTATGTAATAAAGCTTTTGACACTTTGCTTGCAAAGTATGGTGTCACTCATAAAGTTACTACCCCCTATCATCCCCAGGAGAGTGGTCAAGTGGAAGTCTCAAACAGGGAGATCAAGAATATATTGTCAAAGACGGTCAATGCAAATAGGACCGATTGCTCAAAGAAGTTGGATGACGCTCTATGGTCTTATAGGACTGATTACAATACCCCGATCGGTATGTCTACGTATAGATTGGTGTTTGGTAAATCTTTCCATCTTCCTGTTGAGTTAGAGCACAAGGCCATGTGGGCCTTGAGAAAGTTGAATCTTGAATGGGATGTGGCAGCCAATCTTCGTGTGGAGCAGCTTAATGAACTTGATGAATTCAGATTCCATGCCTACTCCTGTTCGTCCTTGTATAAGGACAAAATGAAGTACCTTCATGATAAATATGCTCGTGGCAAGGAGTTCAAAGTAGGTGATTTGGTTCTCTTGTTCAACTCTCGGTTACGTCTATTTCGCGGAAAGCTTAAGTCAAAATGGAGTGGACCTTTTGAAGTTGTGTTTGTGACTCTGTTTGGTGAACTTGATCTAAAGAACAAAAGTGGGGAGATATTCAGAGTTAATGGGCACAAGGTCAAGCACTACCTGGGCAAAATTGATGACAACCATGTGGTGGCACTTCTCCATCTCAAATGAACTTGGTAACATGCGTCGTGTCGCGACGTTAAATCAGGCGCTTCTTGGGAGGCAACCCATGTGTCTTTATTTTTATTTTTCTTTGATTTTCTTGGTATTATAGGACTCATTTTTGCACTAACTGGTTTTGGGATGTTGTAGGAATTATTTTGATGCAGGGCAAAAAGCTAAGTGCTGGAATGTCAGGTCTCTGAAGTTTGCTTCGCGGCCACGGTCCTCATTTCACGGTCCGCGGAGCCCTCTCAGAAGAAGCTGTGTCTCTGAAGTCTTTTTAGCGGACCGCGGTACCCTTTTTCGCGGACCACGATGAACCACTGCGGCCGTAGTTGAATTTTCGCGGTATGCGGTGACCACTTGTCCACTTGCCCAGAAACACTGAAGGACCGCGGACCGGGGTCGCTTTTTCACGGTCCGCGGTGGGTAAGTATAGTGGGTCCCAGGTCCCTTCTATAAATAGACCTTCAGGGCTTCATTTTACACTTTACGCACTTTGACTCTCCAGAGTAAAATTTTACCTGTGTCTCAAGCTTCATGCTTTCAACTGTGCATTTCATTCATCTACTCTTCATCTCAACATCTAGTAAGTGTAATTATGATTCCATAACTTCTTAATTTGATTATTTTCTTGTTTATGTGGTAGATTTTCTTCTCTTTTTCACCTTTTTTCTTATTTAAGCCATTAACAAAGTTAGGGTTTGTTCATAATGCTCAGTTTAGACCCTTCGTAGTTAATTTCACTGATTAAACACTTAGGTTTTAACAAAATGTGCCTTTGAACTTGAAATTAAATGTAAAACTGAAACCCTAGATTTTTTGTATGAGCGCGGTCCGCGGTCGCTTTTACGCAGACCACGGTGCTTGAATTATTAGTCTCCAGTGATGATCGTGGACCACAGTCCTCTTTGTGCGATCCGCGGTGCTTAACTTCAGAGAAGTGGGTAGTCTGAACCCCACTTCTCCGCGGACCGCAGTTATTTTTTTGTGGTCCGCGAAGCATGAGTGCGGACAACGATCGTTTTTACGCGGTCCGCGGTGCCCACTTTCAGAGAGGTCTTTCTTCTCTAACCTCCTCACTGCGGACCGCGGTCGCTTTTACGCGGTCCGCGGTCCCACTTCTGCAATTCATCTGTGTATCTGATGTTCCTCTGTTCTATCCACTGCTTGGGTACTAACAATGTTTAAATGATTTGAACTTGCAGAGAATGGTCCTATCGAGACGAGGTGGTCGAAAACCTACTGGAAGGGGAGAGTCTTCCCGGGGGAGAGGTAAAGGATCATCTAAACTAGCCCCCAAAGTCTGGCACGCTACAAAAGCAACCCGCAAAGCAACACGGGCCATAGATACAACTGCTTCCCAATCGGGGAGTGAGTATGCACCATCAGAGGAGGCCTCTTCACTGTCTACACCAGTTATACCCTCTGACTCTCCCCCTGCCCCAACACAAGCCAATTATGAGTCGTTTGAAGGATCAGCAGCAGGGAGTGGCCATACAGACTCCACCTTACCCATAGCTTCCCTATCAGGTGAACATTCCGGAGATGCAGAAGCTGAAGATGAACCCCAAGCAGGGGGTGAACCCCAAGTTGGGGGAGTTGAGAGAACAAGGAACCCTGTGGTGTGACAAGGTAGATTTGTCAGTGAGGCAGCTTTTCATATATTTCGGGACTGGTGGTCGGAGCGGAAACTGATAACGAAGCGCAGGTTCACCACCAAAGAACTATTGCCACTCAACCCAAATATGAAGAGACAATTCAGGGAGAGAAAGGGCTGGGACTACTTCTCTTGCTACTTGCAGATGCCAGTGAACACCTTGTCAAGGAGTTTTACAAGAATTTGTCTTTTATGAAGAAGGACTCTAAGGCAACCATGGTGAGGAATCTCACTCTACCTTTTGATGGGGCGGCATTGAATGCATATTTAGAGTTTGATGAGGAAGATGAGACACAATACCTGGAGAAGTTGGATGCGGGTGATGAGGCTCGTCATTTACTAGAGGAGCACTTGGCCATCCCTGGTGAGACCCCTGGCTGGTTGCAAGCAGGGAAGACTATTTTCAGGAGAACATTGAATTTTGAGGCTAAAGGCTAGGAGACGTTCGTGTGCAACAGGCTTGACCCCACCTTCCATGAAAATTCTATCCCTCTCAGGCGGGCTGTGTTGATTGCTTCTATCATGGCGGGGTACCCGATTAATGCTGGGAATGTCATGTCTACCGTCATCAACCGGGTGGTAAATGAAGGTGATAGAGCTTACCCTTTCCCCAACTTCCTGACCATGTATTTTGAGGATCAATAGGTGGAAAAGAGAAGTTTTGACTTGAAGGTGAAGACCAAAGACCCCTTCTCTTGGTATGATCTTCAGAGTGATGACAACCCGAAGAGCAAGAAGTTCAAGGGTAAATCTATTGCTTCAACTGGCCAGTCTGAAGAGCCAGTGGTTGTAGTGGAGTCTTCTCAGCCCGAGCCATCCATCCCAAAGAGTGCTCCAGGACCCTCCACTTCAGCAGACTCAGGCATTCCTACATCCCGGGCATATCCTCTGACTGCCCACAGACTGAGCCAGTCATTTGCCAGTATCAACAACTGACAACTACTTCTAAGTTGTCTGTACTTTCTACGTATGTGGAAGCCCAGGCTACTCCCCCTCCACCACAGGTACCCCAGTCAGTTGAGGATTCCCTCAAGGAACTTCTGGCCAACTAGAAGAAAATCCTTGACAACCAGAAACTGATCCTGGAAGCTGTTGGCTCCCACGGGAAGGCGTTAAAGGAGATTGAAAAGGAGACCAAGAGGTTAAAGACGACCTTTTCATCCAAGGAGTCAGTGAAGGAGATGAGGAAATAGGTGGACAAGCTTAAGGAGGATCACCTGCCATTGGACTTGTTGCTGCAGGATCCTGCTGCCCAGCCTGAGCAAGAGCTGGAGATTGAGAGGCCGACAAAGAGGAGGAGAGTACTGACACGTACAGAGGGCTTAGTGATAGAGTTGGTAGACCCACCAGCACATGCCCAGACTACAGAGGAGGTGCAGGTCCAGCCGGAGGCACATGGCTCTGGGGACCAGTCACAAGTTCCCCCACAGTCCACAGACCCCGGGACCCATGTTGAGGATCCCACACAGGCAGGGGGCCAATAGGGAGTTTCTCTTTACTCTCTTTCTCCTTACATTTTTGAGTTTATTTTGCTAGTTAGCATTGAGGACAATGCTAGCTTTCAGTTGGAGGAGTGGCCCTATTTTGATTGATTTGGATGGATGACTATATAATTCAGACAATATTTTCTTTTTATTATGCTTTCTTTTGATTTTGGGTATGTAAATAACTTTACTATTCCAGTACTTTTAGTATTTTTCACTTTTGATCTGTATATAAAGTTACTTTCTAATGTATATATTCATCCCCCTTATGTATATTCGACTAAATCCCCTCATGTACATATTCATTCTATCTTACGCATTTTACTTTCCGCTTTTTTCCTTTTAGTAGCTTCTTATTTTTCTTTCATTGCTTCTGGTTTTGAATTTTTTCGCGTGCAATAAGCCTTTGGTTTTCTTAATGTCACGGTTCTTTCCAAAGGTGGAATTTGTGTGAACCGGGTGGCTCTTCCCGAGGATGGATGGTGTGACAACCTTCTTAAGGGTTTGAGTCTGTTTTTCTTTTTGCTTATTTTTAATAGTTAGTGAATAAAGGTGCCTCAAGCAAAGCTTCACTTGGGCCTAACACATTTGCCTTTGATCCTATGGTAAAAAACAAATCGTTGTGTTTAGGATGATGAAAGTTGTGATCTTGAGACTCTTGTGTTGGCCGATAATCATCAAGTGGTTTTTCGGGACTATTGTGTTTCTCAAAGAATAACTAAGGTCATTGTGGGCCCCCGACTCTGTTTCTTTAACAATCCCATAGCTTGAGTGGTGAGAGTTTGAATTGCAAATCCAAGTCTCGTGCCATTAGTCTAGAACTTGCCCTGAATGTTTGTCTAGGCGAAATCCTAAGTGTAGTTTGACTTGAGAAGTGATTATAGGCTCTCCTTGATTCGAATAGTGATTTGAACATTTCCATAGCCTACCAATGACAACTTCCCTAGTCAACCCTATTGAGCCTTAAACCTTTTTCTTTCAAAAACCATGCTACAAGCCTTTACCCATTTTGACCTTCTCTTGGCACCCAATCTTTCCTTAGCACAAGTCAAAAGCATAAATTTGGGGGAGAGACGAGGAATGAAACAAAGTGAAAAAGAAGATACAAAAGAAAGAAAAGGAAAGGCAATGAAAAAGAAAGAAAAGAAACATAAAAAAAGCCAAAAAGAATGAACAAAGTAGAAGAAATAAAGGGAATCAATGAAAGAAATGAGATTAAAGGTGTGGAATGCTTAGAAAGGAGAAAAATGATTTGAATGTACAAAAAGGTGTGACAGTAGGTCTCTCCAACCCCTCAAAAAGAACTAATTGACTCAAGAAGTCAAGAGAATGTGAAACAAATGAAGTGCATAAGGGAAGATAGAACTCACTTTGACCAAATATTTCCTACCTTTAACCAAAAGCCTTCATCATGTACCCACAAAAGCCCTATATGATCTTGAGTTGAATGAAACTTGCATTAGTGGTGACTCACATAAGGGGCAAGCCTATGGTACTTTGATCCGGACTTGAGTCTTTTATTTGAGAGAGATGAGTGAACTCCCATTATCCTCGTTCTGAGCGTTAAAATTCTAAAGTGAGGTGCTTAGGGAGAGTTGAGGAGTATGAGTTTGGGTTCCACAATGACCAAAGTGGTAGTAAGAGTTTCATTGATGAGTCGAGTCAACTCTTGATGCTCTTGTGTCGCACTTAAATCCATGGTTTTAAAAAGGGTCAAATGTTGTTAATGATTCATTTGCATTGAGGGCAATTGTTAGTCCCAATTGATGCTAGAAGAGGTTACCTTAGGACATCCAAATTTTCTTGGAATTACTCAAAAAGGGGTGGGGCTTATTTTGTTTGCTTGAGGACAAGCAAAAGCTTAAGTTTGGGGGAGTTGATAACTAGGATTTTTACCTTGTTTTCCGCTCTATCTTGCTTAAGTTTTGGATGCAATTGTACACAAAAGAGTCCCAAAGGCTTACCTGTTATGCTTGTTGCAGGTTGAGCCAAAAAGGATGACAAACAGTCAAAGATCTTCTAAAAAAGGAGTGAATCTTGCACAAGTACCAAGAACAACAAAAGGCCTACCTCAAGTGACCACCGCGGCCGCGGTCCATTCTTCGCGGTCCGCGGTGGTGAGGTTCAGAGAAGTGTTTTCAAAGGCAAAGTACACCGCGACCGCGGTCCATTCTTCGCGGTTCGCAGTGGTGAGGTTCAGATAAGTGTTTTCAAAGGCAAAGTCCACCGCGGCCGTGGTCCATACTTTGCGGTCCGCGGTGGTGAGGTTCAGAGAAGTGTTTTCAAGGAAAAGTCCACCGCGGCCGCGGTCCACTCTTCGCGGTCCGCGGTGGTGAGATTCAGAGGACTCATTTTGAAGGCTAAGGGCACCGCGGACCGTGGTCCATACGCGTTCAAGAAGTTTCAAAGACTCAACACCTGAAGCCAAGAAGTCTACTGCGGATCGCGGTCCATTCTTCGCGATCTGCGGTAACCCCGCAGGGGCATTTTTGTCCGAAATTTAAGCTTCCTTGTTCCTTAGTGTAGTCTCGGTCCATAGTTGTTGACTCTGTTCCTTATAGACTAGTCTATATCCGGGTATAAATAGCTTTTTTTGTATTTTTTTTAGGTTAAGCATTGTATCAGCAATAGAGAGCAGCTCGTGACTATTTTCCCTTTATCTCTTTTTGCAATTTTCTTTAGATTTTAACATTGAATCATCTTGGTTTATTTTATAAATCAAATATATGGGTCTTGCTTCATCTATTTCATTGATTTTCTCTTTGATTATGAGTAGCTAAACCCAATAGATATGGTTGTGTCTCAACCCTAGTGTGAGTAATTAATGGGTTCTCTAAATTAGGGCTTAGATGTTAATGGGTGATGAGTATTTGGGTTGATTTATGGTTTTATTGTTAAAATTAGTGGTTGCAAACACTAATTGGTGTTCAATTGACTTGGGTCCTTCTTGAGAAAGTGGACTTGAGTCTAGAAAATCAACCCAACATGGAATTGGGATGAATTCAATGAGAATTGATAGTCCCAATTAACGGGTTAAACCTCGAAAGAGTAAAACCCTACTTGAGCCTAAATTGTTTGTGCAAATTTGATACCCAATTGGCTTTGAGAAAGGCAATTAGGGTAAAACCACTCAAACTATCGAGAGGTATAGAGTGGGTAATTTTGGGCATTGGCTATATCGTAATTCCCCCGAATAATATCTTTGTCTTAGAAATTAGAACCTGCTAATTACTCGCCTAGGTGAAAGTCATAACCCTAGTGCCTTTATCCAAATAGAAAACAACCCCAAAAACAAAATAGTTAGTTAATTTGCAAGTAACCTTAGTATAAATCATAGTTGTAGAAGAAAAACCAATATTATGAGAAGTGTAATCAAGAAAACCATACAATATTAGCTTACGTAGAAACTCACTCCAAATCATAACTCCCTAAGGAATCGATCCCGACCTCTCGGGTAAAAGCTGCATCGACCCTCATCTTCCTACTTATATAATAGTGTGGGTGAGATCCGGTTAAATATAAATCTCAGCTAACCGCTCCGAAGTGTAAGTAATTCCAACAGGAATGAACTGCGCGGACTTGGTCAGTCGATCCACAATAACCCAAATAACATTGAACTTCCTCGAACTCCGTGGGAGTCTAACTACAAAGTCCATGGTGATCCTCTCCCACTTCCACTCTGGAATATCTAATATCTGAAGCAAGACACCCGGTCTCTGATGCTCATACTTAACCTGTTGACATTTGAGACACCGATCCACAAATCCAACAATATCCTTGTTTATCCGCCTCCACCAATAATGATGTCTCATATCCTAGTACATCTTCACGGCACCCGGATGTATAAAATACTGCGAGATGTGGGCCTCCTCGAGAATCAAATCCTGAAGACCATCTACATTGGACATGCATATCCGGCCGTGAATCCTCATCACACAATCATCACCAATTGTCACATCCATGGAATCACCTCGCTGGACCCTATCCTGAAGAACGAGCAAGTGTGGGTCATCTACTGGTACTCCCTGATACGGCCATAAAGAGAAGACCTGGAGACTATGCAGGCCAATACCCGACCAGGCTCCGATATATCCAATCTCACAAGCTGGTATGCTAAGGCCTGAACATCCAATGCTAAAGGCCTCTCTGCTGCTGAAGGATATGCTAAACTCCTCAAACTCTCAGCCCGATGACTCAAGGCATCGGCCACCACACTGGCCTAACCCAGATGGTATAGAATAGTGATAACATAGTCCTTGAGAAGCTCCAACCATCTCCTCTGACGCAAATTAAGATCCTTCTGCTTAAGTAGATGTTGCAGACTCCGGCGATCAGTATAAATCTCATAATGAACCCCATACAAATAATGACGCCAAATCTTCAGGGCGTGAACAATGGATGCTAACTCAAGATCATGCACCTGATAATTCTTCTCATGGGTCTTCAACTGGCGCGAGGCGTAAGCAATCACCCTACCCTCTTACATCAAAACACAACCAATGCCTATCCTCGAGGCATCAAAATACACGGTGTAAGAACTTGAAGTTGATAGCAGAACTAACACTAGAGTTGTGGTCAAGGCAGCCATGAGCTTCTGAAAGCTCTCCTCACACTCATCCAACCACCTTAACAGAGCACCTTTCTGAGTCAATTTGGTCATGGGTGAAGCAATGGAAGAAAACCCCTCCACAAAGCGACGGTAATAGCCTGCCAAACCAAGGAAGCTCCTAATCTCCGTAGCTGAGGACGGTCTGGGCCAACTCTGCACCGCCTTTATCTTTTTCGGATCCACTTGAATACCATCGCTGGACACCACGTGCCCCAAGAATGCTACCAATCTAAGCCAAAACTCACACTTGGAGAACTTTGCATAAAGTTTCTCCTATCTCAATATCTGCAACACAAACCTCAAATGCCGAGCATGCTCCTCCTGGATACGAGAGTACACCAGGATGTCATCAATGAACACAATAAAGAGGGAATCCAAATATGGCTGGAATACACTGTTCATCAAATGCATTAACGCTGCTAGGGCATTGGTCAGCCCAAAAGACATCACCAAGAACTCATAATGGCCATAACGGGTCCGGAAAGTCGTCTTAGGAATATCTGAATCCTGAATCTTCAGCTGATGTGTGAAACCCCACGTGTTATTTTTCTCTCTTCTCTTACGTAAAATACGTAACGTGGCGTGGTTATATAAGGTATATATGATTGCGTATAGCACATTGGGAGAATAAGACTGAAAATGTGTAGTAATATCAAGGAAACAAAACTAAAGCTTTAGGTCAAAGGAATCCCTTAAACAAAGGTTTGTGGTTAAAGAAATGACTCGGGTAGCACCCCGCACGTTCGGAAGGTTTAAGTTAACTTGCACCTGTGGGATAATACTAAGAGTGTCTAATATGCTAAGAATAATGTGTTATGAGGTATTATAATATCACACAGGTCACATGTTAATTTTTGGAGTCAAGCAAGTTGCGAAATAAAGGTCGGCAAAAGTTATCGTAAATTTCTCTAATAAATTTTCTAAACTTTGGGTTAAATGTATCAGATACTTTCTCCCAATATATAAAGAGTTATGGGACCCATAACCTACCTAATCGAAGGTCTACGAGTCTAGTTCTCAACCAAAAAACCCTCACATCAAACCGACATCGGAGTAAGAAGTTATGACTGTTTTACCACAG
>MDKH01187428.1:0-30366 GCA_005239495.1 Nicotiana undulata
AAACATGACTATGGTAAGCATGCACTTTTGGGACGGGCCGATCGATCCTCGGCAGTGCATAGCAATTTTCCTTATGACTCCGGCCGGTTGTCTTACTCCTGTGTGCGCGTGACTATTTGGTTATGTTTTCCTGATTTATGATTAGACAGATGTCTTGGGGAAAAGAGAGAGTGGAAGTTGTCATTGCTTTCAGTATTTATTTGGAAACTCTGTGTTTTCTTCATAATTGTTGTACATTGTTTACATGTCTACTGCTATCCTTATATCATGTCTTATTATTTTATTGTTGGACCTTAGTAAGTGTCAAGTCGACCTCTCGTCACTACTTCTTCGAGATTAGACGGGATACTCACTGGGTACATATATGTATATGTACTCATACTACACTTTCTGTGCATTTTGTTGCACAGGTACTTTTATAGTACAGTGATCGATTTGGGGACTTATACGGGCTGCATTCATCCAGAGGCGTTCCGCAGCTGCCAGAGTCTCCCTTTTGTGTACTTACATTTTATATTTATTGCCTTTGTCCAGTTTGTTTTTCGGACAAGTGTTGTATAATTGTATAAATTTTTAGAAACTGCTCATGGACTTGTGTCATCGGGTTCTGGGGATGTGTTGGTATTTCTTTTATTATATTAAAGATGATTTTCTGCTGTATTTGATTTACGAGAAATTTAAATTACTTGGTTATAAAATGTAAGAAATGCACGATTTCGAAAATGTTAAACAGGAAAGTGTTCCAACTGATTAAGGGGTCGGCTTGCCTGACAGTGGTGTCCGTCACCATCACAAACCATAGGTTTTTGGCCGTGACAGTGCACGAGAAGAATTATCCAGTGCATAATCTTGAGCTAGCAGCCATTGTCCACGCCTTGAAGATTTGGCGTCATTATTTGTATGGGGTGCATTGTGAGGTTTTCACTGATCACTGTAGTCTGCAACATCTGTTTAAGCATTACGATTTGAATTTGCGTCAGAGGAGATGGTTGGAGATTCTCAAGGATTATGACATCACCATTCTATACCATCCGGGGAAGGCCAATGTAGTGGTCGATGCCTTGAGTCGCAGAGCAAAGCGTTTTGGGAGTCTAACATATCTCCCAGCAGCAGAGAGGCCATTAGTACTTGATGTTCAGGCCCTAGCAGGTCAGTTTGTGAGATTGGACTTATCAGAGCCCCCTCAGGTATTGGCTTGTGTATCCTCCAGGTCTTCTCTTTATGACCGGATCAGAGAGCGCGAGTGTAATGAGCCACATATACTCGTTCTTTAGGACAGGATCCGGCGAGGTGATGCCAGAGATGTGGATATTGGGGAGGATGGTGTTATGAGGATGCAGGGCCGGATATGTGTGCCCAATGTGGATGAGCTTTGAGAGTTGATTCTAGCATAGGCCCATAGCTCGCGGTATTCCATCTATCTGGGTGTCGCGAAGATGTACCAGGATCTGACATCATTATTGGTGGAGGCGGATGAAGAAGGATATTGTTGAGTTTGTAGCTCGGTGTCTCAACTATCAGCAGGTCAAGTATGAGCACCAGAGACCAGGTGGATTACTTTAGAGGTTAGATATTCCAGAGTGGAAGTGGGAGCGGATCACCATGGACTTTGTAGTTGGGTTTTGCAGACTTCGAGGAGGTTTGATGCTATATGGGTTATTGTGGATCGGCTGACATAGTCCGCACACTTCATTCCTGTTGGTACTACCTATTCTTCGGAGCAGTTGGCTGAGATTTATATCAGGGAGATTGTCCGATTGCATGGTGTTCCAATTTCTATTATTTCAGACATAGGTACTCAGTTCACATCGCAGTTTTGGAGGGCCATGCAGTGAGAGTTGGGTACTCAGGTGGAATTGAGCACAACATGTCATCCTCAAACCGACGTGCAGTCAGAGCGTACTATTTAGATTTTGGAGGACATGTTGCGTGCCTGTGTCATTGATTTTGGGGGTACATGGGACCCATTTCTGACTTGCGGAGTTTGCATATAATAATAGTTATCAGTCAAGTATTCATATGGCTCCGTATAAGGATTTATATGGTAGGAGGTATAGGTCTCCAATTGGTTGGTTTGAGCAGGGTGAGGCTAGGCTATTGGGCACAGACTTGGTACAGGATGCGGTAGATAAGGTGAAGTTGGTTCAGGAGCGGCTTCGCACGGTGCAGTCTAGGCAGAAGAGTTATGCGGACCAGAAGGTCCGAGATGTGCCTTTCATGGAGGGGGAGAAGGTACTGCTGAAGGTGTCACCCATGAAGGGTGTTATGCGGTTCGGGAAGAGGGGCAAGTTGAGTCCCCGATTCATTGGGTCTTTTGAGGTGCTTCAGAGGGTTGGAGAGGTGGCTTATAGACTTTCCTTGCCACCCAACTTATCGAGTGTTCATCCGGTGTTCCACGTTTCGATGCTCCGGAAGTATGTTGGTGACTCGTCTCATGTTTTAGACTTCAGCACAGTTTAGCTCGAGGGTGATATGTCATATGAGGTAGAGCCAGTGGCTATTTTGGGTCGTCAAGTCATAAGGTTGAGGTCTAAGGACAGCTTCAATGAAGGTGCACTGGAGAGGGCAGCCGATGGAGGCGGCCACCTGGGAGACCGAGCGGGAGATGCGGAGCAGATATCCTCACCTGTTTGAGACTCCATGTATGTTTTCTAGACCCGTTCGAGGACGAACGTTTGTTTAAGATGGGGAGAATGTAACGACCCGGCCGGTCATTCCATGAGATTAGCTTTGTTTCCCCTATTTTAGCTTTGTCTTATGTTAATTAACCTAATTATGATGTGTTGGGCCAGTTGGTTCGGGTTTGGAGTGATCGTGGTGAGGATTGAGACATTTAGTCTCTTAAATTAGCTTAATAGATGGAAAAGTCAAATGGGAGTTGACTTATTGGTAAAAGACCTCGGAATGTATATTTTATGGCTCGGATAGCTTCGTTAGGTGATTTGGGACTTTAGGGTGTGTTCAGAATGAGGTTTTGATGCCCGGAGTAGAATTAGTCTTGAATTGGCGAAAATGAGTTTTTGGCGATTTTCGGTAGGTAGTGAAAAATTAGCTATCAAGGTCGTAATGGAATTCCAGAAGTTGGAGCAGGTTCGTAGTGTCATTTTGATATATGCACAAATTTCCAGGTCAATCGGACGTGTATTGGGTAGTTTCAGCATCATTGGCGAAATATAAAAATCTCAAAGTTTATAAGCTTGAATCCGATGTGATTTTGTATTTTGGCATTGTTTTGGGTGTTTCGAATGCTCGACTAAGTTTGAAGGAGGTTGTGGGATGTGTTGGCATGTTTGGTTGAGGTCCCGAAGGCCTCGGGTGAATTTCGGGTGGTTAACAGATCAATTTTTGGACTTAGAACTTGGCAGATTTTTCAGGTGTTGTTGCAGAAGAAGTTTTTTCTATGCATTCACGGTGGGGTCCCGGTTTCGCGAAGAGTAAATGGGGGATCTTGGATTTTACTTGCGTTCACGAAGGGTGTAACGACCCGGCTGGTCGTTTCATGGAATTAGCCCCATTATTCATGTTTCTTCCTTGTCATGCTTTGTTTGGTATGTTCATGATGTGTCGAGGTTGGTTGGTTTGGGTTCAGAGTAGTCGTGGTGAGAATGAGACGCATAGTCTCTTAAACTGTCTTAATAATGGAATAAGTCAAATGGGAGTTAACTTATTGGTAAACGACCTCGGAATGTAGATTTTATGGCTCGGATAGCTTTGTTAGGTGATTTGGGACTTAGGAGTGTGTTCGGAATGTGGTTTTGATGTCCGGTGTAGAATTTGGATTGAATTGGCGAAAATTAGTTTTTGGCGATTTCCGGTCGGCAGTGGAAAATAGGCTACCGGGGTCGGAATAGAATTTCGGAAGTTGGAACAGGTTCGTAGTGTCATTTTGGACGTGTGTGCAAATTTTTAGGTCATTCAGATGTGTTTTTGTTTGTTTTGGCATCGTTGGTGATTTTTGGTAGATTTAGGATTCTTAGGCATGAATCATGAGTCAAGTTTGTGTTTCGATGTCATTTGGAGTGTTCCGAGGGTTCTAATGAGTTTGGGTGATGATTTATGATGTGTTGGTATATTTGTTTGGAGCCCCGATGGGCTCGGGATTGATTGCGGATGGTTAATGGAGGTTTGGACTTGGAAAATGCAGCAAAGGTGTCGTTGGTGCCAGTTTATTGGTGTGGCCGCACCTGCGGATGGGGAGCCGCAGGTGCGATGAACCTTGCGCAAGTGCGGAAGAGGGAGACCTAGTCAAGGAGTGCAGGTGCGGATGCCTGGTCGCACCTGCGAGCCCGCAGGTGCGAGAAGAGGGTCGCAGGTGCGGAAGTCGGGACTTAAGTCATGTTCGCAGGTGCACACCTGGGACTGCAGGTTTGGGTCCGAAGGTGCGAGAAATCTTCGGCAGGTGCGGTGGTCGCTAGGCAGAAAGTATAAAAGGGTGCCTTCGCGAAATTTCACTCATTCTTCACCATTTTTGGACGGGTTTGGAGCTGTAAGCAGTGTATTTAAGAGGAAATCGAAGGTTATCAATTGGGTAAGTTACTTGGGCTTCATCTCTTGTGTTTGTGATGATTTTTCTATTGTTAGTCATGAAAAATTGGTAGGAATTAAGGAAGGAATTTGGGAGATTAGGGCTTGAAATTGGGGAGCTTAATGTGAGGATTTGAGGGGTCATTTGTTGTCAGATTTTGATGTGTTTGGTATGTACGGACTCGTGAGAATATAAAGATTCTAGTTTTGCGGTCTTTATCGGATTCAGAGACGTGGGCCCAGGGGTCGAGTTTGGCCAAATTCGAGAATTACGCCTAATTTTGATAGTTTTCGAATGGGTTTCGTCTCCCTAGCATATTTTGATGTTATTAATCTGATTTTGATAGACTCGAAGCATTTGGGAGCTGATTCGAGGGGCAAGAGCATCGCGGAGTAGCTTTCGGACCGTTTTGAGGTAAGTAATGATTGTAACTCTAGACCTGAGGGTATGAAACCCTGGTATTTTATATTGTTTTGGTAAATGAGGTGACGAGCATGTGGGCGTGCACCGATAGGGATTGTGACTTGGTTCGTCCTATAGAGACTATTAAGTCGCGTATTCGATTTGAAACCTTATGATATCCTGTATTTTAGAAACTTATACTTTTTTATGGGTTGTAAGTCATGTTTGGGGCCTTGTGCTGACCAGTTTAGACCCTCAGAGGTATTTTTACACTATTCTCACACTATCCTGATAGACCATCTGTAAACTTAGTCATGTTTACTACTTGTTGTTATTTTCACTATTATCACACTATTTTGAAACTCTGAGAGGTACTTTGGGCTGAGTTGAGATGAGTTGTCCGAGTGGCTTATGAGGATGACTGAGTGATGCCGAGAGACGAGTATGTGAGGATAGTTATGGTCGGGCTGCACGCCGCAGCAATATATATTATTATTATATAGATCGGGCTGCACGCCGCAACAATATATATATAGATGGATCGGGTTGCACATCGCAGCAATATATATATGGATCGGGCTGCACGATGCAGCGTATGTTATATGGATCGGGTTGCACGTCGCAACAATATATATATATATATATATATATATATATATATATATATATATATATATATATATATATATATGTGTGTGTGTGTGTGTGTGTGTGTGTGTGTGTGTATTGGATCGGGCTGCACGTCGCAGCAGTTATGTGTATTCATGGTACTTGTTGAGTGAGAGTACTGAGTGTGAGCCTGGATTGTGCTAGTGGAGTCACGAGTGACTGAGAGACCCTATTCATGAGTGATATTGTGTTAGAGAGGCTACAAATTGTGAGATTATTATTTTTCACTCATTTTACACTGAGTATCCTTAATAAACGTTGATTTAATGATTTATGCAAGTTAAAATGGGGGAAAACGGAGTTGTAAAGTATTTGGAAAAATGTGAACTTTTGATTTACTCTATTTGTGTTCACTAGCACCTGTTTTTATGAAATTATGATTTTTAAATGCTCGTCACTGCACTCAAGTTTTTAGTTACTTACTGAGTTGGCGTACTCACGTTACTCCCTGTACCTCTGTGTGCATATCCAGGTACCGGGCCAGCTAGCTAGTTGATTTTCTCACGTGCTTCGGAGTTGATCCAGGATAGAGGTAGCTGCTCAGCGTCCACAGCTTGCCTTCTTTCCTTTCCCATTTCATAGACTTTTAGTACTTATGGATCTGTATTAGTAGCAAGGTCCCATTTTGATACCTTGTATTTACTATATTAGATGCTCATGACAATTGACTCCAGAGGTCTGGGGTGGTGGTAGAATTTGGATCGTTTTGGTTATTATTTTGCTAAACTTGTCTTAAAAAGTAATTTTTTATCAGAATATGAGGATGTATATTTATATGAGACGGAAAATGTTGATTTCACTTTGTTAGAGAGCTAGCCTAGTTTTTCGATAGGCGCCATCACGGTCCTTATTGATTTGGGGTCGTGACAAAGGGTGGACGCGCACGCGTAGGTTTGGATGAGGTGTTCTTCGCGTTCTCATAATGGTTCTCGCGTTCGCGAAGGGCTGTTGGCAGCTAGGGACCCCAGGCCCAGTTGGCCTATGCGTTCGCATGGGAGCGGACGCGTTCGCGATGGTATGGGAGTGTAAAGCTTCGTGTTCGCGAAGCAGTGGCCGCGTTCGCGAAGGGATGTTTGGTGGACAGGTAGGGATAGCCTACGCGAACGCATGGGTTGGCCGCGTTCGCGTAGAAGGATCTGGGCAGAGTATTTAAGACCCATCCTTCGCAATTTTCATCCAATATTTCACCATTTTTGGACGGAATTGAAGCTTTTGAGAGAGATTAAAGAGGGAATCAAAGGGGAAACACTTGGAGGTAAGATTTTTGACTTCATAACTAGATTTTATGTTGGTTTCTAAGTAAACATGAAATTAGTGGGATTAAACCCAAAATTAGGGAAGTTAGGGCATGGGAAATTGGAGACTTTAATTGAATAATTGAAGGGGCAAATGTTGTCCGATTTTGACGTTCTTGGTATGTATAGACTCGTGGGAGGATAAGGATTCTGTTTTGTGATTTTTATCGAATTCCGAGACGTAAGCCCGCGGGGTCGGGTTTGGCCAATTTCGGGATTTGTGCCTAATTGTGATAATTTTTGAATGGGTTTCGTCTTCTAGCATATTTTGATGTTTTTAATCTGGCTTTGGTAGATTCGGAGCATTCGGGAGCCGATTCGAGAGGCAAGAGCATTGCGAAGTAGTTTTCGGGATGGTTTGAGGTAAGTAACGATTGTAAATCCTGACCTGAGGGTATGAAACCACTGTATTTTGTATTAATTTGATAAATGAGGTGACGCACATGCTAGGTGACGAGCGTATGGGCGTGCACCGATAGGAATTGTGACTTGGTTTGTCCTGTAGCGGCTATTACGCCGCGTATTTGATTTGAAATCATATGATATCCTGTGTTTTAGAGATTTATACATTATTATGGGCTATATGCCATGTTTGGGACCTTGTGCCACCCGATTTAGACCCTCGGGGGTAATTTTCCACTATTCTCACATTATTTTGATAGAAAATTTATGAACTCAGTCATGCTTTATGTCAGTTGTTATTATCATTGTTATCTTCCTGTTTTAGAATACCGTGAGGTACTATGGGCTGAGTTGAGGTGAGTTGCCCGAGTGGCTTGTGAGGATGACTGAGTGAGGCTGAGAGCCGAGTTTGTGAGGATAGTTAAGGATCGGGCTGCATGCCGCAACAAATATTATATGGATCGGGCTGCACGCCGCAACGATATATATATTAGATTGGGTTGCACGCCGCAGCGATATAGCGCTTGGGTTGTAGGAGCCCCTGTGGAATCTGTACACCCCCAGTGAGCTCAGTCGACTATTATTTATATCGGGCTGCACGCCGCAGTGTATGTTTTGTGGATCGGGCTGCACGCCGCAGCGGTTATGTGTATACATGGTACCTGTTGAGTGAGACTGCTGATAGTGAGCATTGACTTATGATGGTGGAGTCACGAGTGACTGAAAAACCTTGTCTACGAGTGATACTATGCCTGAGAGGTTGTTATATTGTGAAATCATTGTTTTCTCACTTTTCCTTACACTAAGTCTCTTTGATAACTGTTAGATTACCATTTTGCAAGTTTTAAGAGGGAAAATTGGAATTTGTAAAGTATTTGGCAAATGTATACTTGACTCGATTTATTTACCTTTACTGGCACTTATTTTGAGAAATTATCAATTTTAATGCTCGTCATTGCACTCAAGTCTTCAGTTATGGTTGTTATTTACTAAGTTGGCGTACTCACGTTACTCCCTACACCTTGTGTGCAGATCCAGGTACCCAGTTAGAGCGCTAGCTGACTTCTCTCTTACTTGGAGCTTGATCGATGATAGAGGTAGCTGCTCGGCGTTCACAACTTGCCTTCTTTCCTTTCCTAGTTCATAGTTTTCTCGTATTTTTTGGACTTGTATTAGTAAAGGCATGTTATCATACAGTGTAATTACTTCTTTAGATGCTCATGATAGTTGACTCTGGGTGTTGGGGACGTATTTAGGCTGGATCCTTTCTGTTATTATTGTTGTTAATCATGTTCTTAAGCGAAAGCCTTAAACGAGATATTTTTCCTTATGATTTAAAAGGAAAGCTTTATCTGTTATTCTCAATAGTTTGGCTAGCCTAGTTTCACGATAGGCGCCATCACGGCCTATATTGATTTAGGGTCGTGACAAAAACACACCTCCTAATATTACTAATTCGTACTAGTGGGAACAGAAAAATGCTTAATTGAAGAAAGAGTTATATTGTGTATGGCTTTGTTGCAAGTGAATTCGTTGAGAAGAATATATGCTCGATTATTGAGTGTAGTGTATTAAAGTTCTTAGAAGAGTTAGTCATTATTCCCAAATATATCCTACTCGTCCCTTAGCCTACATTACAACCCATAAAATTGATCCTAGACTTGGCTGGCTTAAATTAGTAGAGATGTACACTACGGGCAAGCTTATGGTACGATCACGAGATACACATGAATTCTTTGTGTGAGTGACAGAATGTTGGACAATTGTGTGATGTCCTTAATTTATATTCAAAGTTATACTTGAACGTGTGGACTATCTTTATATTCACTCTCTTGTTTGTTGGTGAGGGCACTTGATCTCATGACAAATTGGTAATGTTGTGATCTTCTCTTATTGGGTGAGTGCGCGAGTTGAGGGTGCTCAGTGTTAATGAGTCGACTCTTGATGCAGGGTGGTTATGGGTAGGTTGTTTGAATTAGTTGTATTGAATGTGAAATTCGTATGTTCATGGTTGATTGCCGGTATTGATAATAATCAAAGGTACAATGTACTGTTGAAATATTGAATTGCTCTTCCCTAATTGAAATGTACGTTGTTGAGGAGTAGATATAGTTTCATTGCTCGAGGGCGAGCAAGAGTTTATGTGTGGGGTGTTGTTATTCGACTTAAAGTATGTATATTTATATGCATATTCCCTCGCATTTTACTCATGTTTCATAAACTTTGGATGTGTAATGTAATAATGGTGCTAATTCGTGGTATTTTTATGTGTAGGAGTCATACCGAGGTAATGTGGGACAGAGGTGCACGATTTGAAGAAAAAAGGGAACAAAGTGAAAATTTTAGATAGTGTAGCGCCCAAGATAGCATGGGGCGCTACCTGTGATGAAGATTCCAGAAGTGCAAATATTCCCAGTGCCCCATGCTACCCTGAGCGCTGGGTGGCGGGAACTTGTCCTACTTTGCCAGGGATAAGGTTATTTTTACCAAGACACCCCCGGATCATATAAAAGGAAGTCTAAACCTATTTTGGAGGGGGAGACGCCACTTTGAGAGGAAAAAACAAGTATGGAACACTCGGGAGCACGCAATTTGATTCTTCCATCCTTCATCTAGTATTATGACTAAGAACCTCATTATTCCGGGCTTATGAGTTGTTCTTGAATATTGTAATTTGACGGTTAATTATTTTGCTTGATTTTATCATATTAATTTATTTATTCAATCTTGCACTTAATTATTCTATTGTGTAGCTAACAATAGAGTACTATCTACGAATTTATAGTTGAACTGGAAAGTGGGAAATACAGATTGCATATAAGATTGGATAGACTAAGTTCTTGAATCCGGGCATCGGAGAATAGATTCACGAATATGATAGACATATTCTAGTTTCCTTACTTGGTTATTGTTGTAGGAAATACACATGCATTCTTGTCAAGTTTGATTCTACACACATATAGTGTTAGGTTGGCTTAAATACGCGAATGAAGCATCGAAAGAACTTCGCGAGAATAATAAACCTTGCTAATCAACAAATTAGATAAGTCAAGTGAATACATCAACCGGAAAAACGCAATAGGAGAGACGTGAATCCCACAACAAATATACCCATCTCATTGAATTCGTTATATGTATTTGTTGAGAATTAGGTTTTGATGATTAACAATTGTGTCCGGTGAACGTACGCTAAGAACCAGGTTCTTAAGGTAGCTGCTGAAGGTTCTTACAAGGCAGTAACACAAAGTTACTGCATTCCGATATTACTTGAAAGAACTCTTGATACGATAAAAACTGTTGCCCAAAAATATTGCCTGCATATTTGATATACATGAGTCACAATATTTGTGGAGACCTTAGAACTTCAGGATTGCTGGCAAACGAGAGGTTCACCGCGTGTAGGAATCCCAAAGATCTCAGAGTACTGGAAAGTTAAATACTTACCCTATGGACTCGGAATACTATTCTTTTTGCACATCAACTGAAGAACATCATACAATATTTCCAGTTCAACACTCAAGTTGCTCATTAGTGTGTTCTAAAAGTTTGTATTCTTCTGGAGTCTCTAGTTTCATGTGTATTAGGAGATTGAGTTGTAATCAAGACGTCATACAAAATATATTAGTTGGAGTATTTGTGAGTGCGCAAGTTAGAGTAAGTTGTAATTCATTCAAGAAGGAGAAGTAGGAGAAGTGTGTGGGTATTGGTTTATAAGTCTTGTAATTAGCATATTTGCCTCATTTGTTCTAGTGAAGTTGAAGTTAAAATCCTACGTGGTAGGTCGTGGTTTTTGCACCTTGAGCTGAGTGATTTTCTACATAAAAATTGATGTTATGTTTTTGCTGTTTATTTCGTTTACGCGTAAGGAGTAAGGCAAGAACCAAGTTCTTTAGTAATTTAGGAAGACACTCAAATTTTCTATTATATAGAAGGAGGAAAGGTCATTTCAAAAAAATTCCTATTTTGTTTGAAATTCTTAAATGCAAACTATCATTGGTATACATGAGACCCACATTCTTGTAACTACAACACTACTTTAAATGTTACTCCATGTTGATTAGACTACTTTTATGGAGAGTACTGTATACAAATAATCATTTGAAATGTTCATTTTTCTCATTTGGTAAAATTATTAATTTTTGTTTTGTCAACTAGAAGTTTTCACAGAGAAAGTAAATGTCACAACCCAAAATCCCACCTTCAGGCCGTGATGGCGTCTAATGTTGAACCCGCTAGACAAGCCAACGTTTGAATTAAATTGACTTATTAATAATTAAATAACCAAAAATAACTAGGACAATTATGATAAAAATGCGGAAGTAAAACAAAATTCAAGAATTCAATAGGAGTCCCGTAATAATTTTACTTAAGTACAACCCCAGAAACCGGTGCCACAATCTCACGAACAGTCTAAGAGTTTACTAAATACAATGGTCAGAAATAAGTAGATACAACTGTCTTGGAGCTAATGAAATAAGACAAGAAATGAGAGAAAAGGGGTAAGAGGTGACGCCAAGGCCTGCGGACGTCTGCAGGACTACTTCAGTGTCGTCGTGGACTGAAGGATACTCCCTCGCTCAGTGTCCACTGGGTCCGGCGCTGTAATCTGCACAACATAGAGAAGTGCAGGTGTAGCATCAGTACAACCGAACCCATGTACTGAGTAAGTGCCGGGCCTAACCTCGGCGAAGTAGTGACGAGTCTAGGACACGACAACAAATAACACCTGTGCAGTTCAATAATATAACAGAAAGTAATGACAGGAAATAAGCAAATAATACAACTACGGGGAAGAACATGCTGGGGATAGAGGGCCACAACTGCTAAAAACAACATAACAAGATATTAGTTGAAATGTAGAAATAACAACAGGAATTTAACAGCTCGGAACAAGTAAATAAACAGGAAAAGGCACGGCATGTCCCCTCGTGCATAACCTCACAATCACTCGACACGGAATGTCCCCTCGTGCATAAATAAGTAAATCACTCTGCACGGGATGT
This sequence comes from Nicotiana undulata, assembly GCA_005239495.1. Lineage (NCBI taxonomy): Eukaryota > Viridiplantae > Streptophyta > Magnoliopsida > Solanales > Solanaceae > Nicotiana > Nicotiana undulata. The sequence goes on from MDKH01187428.1 coordinate 12,297, forward strand.
CCCCTCGTGCATAACCTCACAATCACTCGACACGGAATGTCCCCTCGTGCATAAATAAGTAAATCACTCTGCACGGGATGTCCCCTCGTGCATAACCTCACAGTCACTTGGCATGGAATGTCCCCTCGTGCATAACATAAATAAAAGCAATAATTAGACAAGAAAATACAACAATAGAAAACCCTAAACACACAAAAATGTTCAATAAAGATTTTATCGTCCCGGCAAGGGACTCAGCTATAACGAATCTCACTCAGAGGTATAATTTAACAATATAATCCTCAACCAAATGATTAATCAAATAACTTTCCACATCATTAAATACTCTCAGTATACCACTTCCTAAATGATACTAAATCCGTAACACAGAGAAAATCGAAGAACATAATGAAAATGATCAAGTTCGACTCACGGGCATGCTTGACCACACATTTAGGTGCCCGTCACCTCACCTATACGTCGGACACGGAATAACACATAGCATATAAGACTCTATACCTATTCCCTCAAGCTAAGGTTAGGCCAAACACTTACCTCGGCTCCAAGAATGCAAATCAAGCCTCTAACACCGCTTTTCCTCTCGAATCCGACTCCGAAACAATCGTATCTATACATAACGACTCAACAATATCAATAATTACTCAACAATTCAATCCCAATACCTAATTATAGAATTCCCAACATTCTTCCAAAAATTCCAAAATCCGACCTCGAGCACGCTTGGTCCAAACACGAGGTTCGGACCAAAACCCGATCACCCATTCCCCCACGAGCCCGAATATACAATTTGTTTTGAAATCCGACCCCAAAACGAGGTTGAATTCCCAAAAATTTGAAAAGCCCTAACTCTACCCAAATCCCCAATTTCTACCCTTTAAAACCCTAGGATTCTTGATGATAATTGATGAAAAACATTAGAAAGTTGAAGGAAATAAGTTAGTGAAAATCGGTGGGAAGAAAATCTCTTGAGAAAATCGCCCTAGGTCTTCTATTTTTGAGAAAAAGTGTCACGATCCAAATTCCGCTGCGGTCCTGATGGCGCCCGACACCGAGGACAGGCAAGCCAACACCTATCTACCAGTGAGGTTACTTACATGTTTAAGTGATTAAAATCCCTTTCGGGTTTTTGAAGGTAAGAAATTCAATAAAAACAACATTTAAACGTGAGCACGTGAGATTATGTAATTCAAAGGTATTGCCAGCACATACAACTCCGCAAAATACTAGGCAAAAACTATAAAGTGTACCAGAACCTAGTGTCACAAGTCAACAGGCGACTGGGAAAATCTACAAAATGCTACTAATAAATGCACTACTGTCTGGAAGGTAATAGACAATAATATCCCAAAACTATAAGTAGAGGACTCCACAGTGCTGCCGAGATCGCCAAGGGAAGCAGCTCACCGTGTAGTCAGCCGAATAGAAACTCACAACGATGACCACTTGAATAGTGACCGGATTCAGCTGCCTCAGAACCTGTATAGTTAAGTACAGAAGAGTAGCATGAGTACATATATTTAAATATGTACCCCGTGAGTATCCCGTCTAAAATCGAAAGGTAGTGACGAGAAGTAGACGTATTACTCACTAGGTCAATAATAATAATATATTGCAACAAGATTAAACAGGAGCAAATAATTATGGAAAACGGGTAGACATGGAGCAGTCAAGTATACAAGTAAAATCCCCCTTCAATATCAGACAACAATAGTAAATAGAATCCTCGAGTTTCCTTCCATACCAAACAATTTAAATTAGGATAATTTATGATAAAATCTCTCAGACAGATAAATAGCATGTAATATGCCGAAGCATACGGCCGAAACGTCGCAATAATTTAAATGTGCACTGCCGAGGGTCGATGGCCTGAATCATAGATGCATCCATTACTCCGCTCACGAATTGATCATGTGACGCGGTTAACATAATATAAGGCTACCCCGCTCACGAATCATACCTCTGACTCGGGTGCTCGTAACATACACATAATCATTAGGAAAGCCTTAAGAAAAATTCCGGTGCATGATTGGAAATATAGAATCAACATTTAAATTTACAAAATACCAGTTATTATTTCCATATCAACTTCTGGGATACCAACCAACCGAAGGTACTTGAAAGTATACAGGCAAGACACGTAAAAGCATGAATCCTAAAACTACCCAACATAGCATAATAGTTGCTACGCACGGACTCTCGTCACTTGGTGCGTACGTGGCCCCCGCAAATAAGGACATTCAGTCAATCACAATTACCTATGGGGACAATTCCCTCTTATAAGATTGTAAAGGAGACTCACCTCGCGTAGAACCTACTCCTCGGGTCAAGAAAGTGCCCGAAACTCCAAACTTGTCGCCCAAGGACTCGGAACTAACCAAATACTATTTAAATACATAAATATACGTTCAAAAGTATGAAATTCTACTATTAATTAGGCTAATTCACCATTCTTGAAGAAATCCCAAAATACACCCCAGGGCCCACTTGCTTGGATCCCGGAAATATTTGAAGAAAACACTCACCCATAGCCCAAGGATCATTTTTATATAAATTTCATAAGATTTCATGGTGAAAAAGTGGTGAAATTCCCCTAAATTCATAAACCCTAGGTTTCCACTCTAACCCCTTTAATTCCACTAATTAGATGTTAATCTACCTAGGTTTGGGTGTAATAAACTAACATTTAATTGAAATATACAATTAAATGGTATATTAGCAACTAGGCCAAACTAGGCCAAACACCCTCTTGGAAGCTCTCAAAATCGCCTATGGTGGGGAAGAAAATGGTGAAAAGAAGAAGAAACCCGTATTAAATGAATCACTGCTTTCAGTGATTCTCGCATTTGCGGTCCCGCACCTGCGGCCGAATGGTCGCACCTGCGATGAAGGCCAAGGGGGCCTGGGACCGCACCTGCTAAGGGATTCCCGCACAAGCGGGTCCGCGCCTGGGGACAAACCTCGCACCTACGAGGTCGCACCTGCGAGAGAGAGTCCGCTCCTACGGAAATTGGCCAGCCTTCCCCTGGGTCGCACCTGTGATGGTTTGACCGCAGGGGCGGTATCGCACCTGCGACCTGGGCAACCGCACTTGCGGTCACACCAGATCTGGTGCACCAGCAGCTGAAGCTGCTAGTGTTTGGCCCCGATTGGGGTCCTGGAGGCCCCTGGGCCCACTGAAGCCCCCGTGCAATAATACCAACAAGTCCTAAATCCTATTACGGACTCACTCGAGGCTTCGGAACCCTCAAAACAGCGTTAAAACTCAAAATCACCCCTCAAAACCCCTAGAATCAAACTTTTTTAAAATTCTGTTTCAATGCGCCGAACCGACCTACACTACTCGGAATAACACCAAACATTACAGGCAACACATAATAATAATATTTAACCAGTTCCGGGCTCCGGAACCATAATACGAGCCCGGTAACAAAGCTTTCACATTAATTATCATTTTCAAAAACCTTACTATTTTTCAGAAAACAATTTTCTTTAAAAATTCATTTCTTGGCCTTGGGACCCCGGAATTTAATTTCGGGCACACACCCAAGTCCCATATTTTCCTACGGACCCTCCGGGACCGTCAAATCACGGGTCCGGGTCCGGGTCTGTTTACCAAAAAGGTTGACCAAGGTCAACTTTAATCAACTAATTATTAGAATTTCAGTTTTTCATCAAGTTTTCACATAGAAGCTTCCTGGCTACACGCTCGGGCTGCGCACGCATATCGAGGTGAGATTAGCAGAGGCTTTCAGAGCCTCGGAATGCAAATTTGGCTAGATTAGCGCCGGATGACCGTTTGGGTCATCATAATCTCCACCTCTTAAACAAACGTTCGTCCTCGAACGGACATAGATATGTACCTGAGTCTGGGAAAAGATGGGGATAGCGGCTCTGCTTGTCCTCCTCAGACTCCCAAGTCGCCTCCTCAACTGGCTGGCCCCGCCACTAGACCTTCACGACAGAAACTCTCTTAGATCTCAACTGGCTCCTCCTCGTAGCTCAATCTCTCATCTAACTAAATAGTGCTGAAATCCACCACGTGAGAGAAGTCGGGGTGATACCTCCGGAGCATGGACACATGGAAGACCGGATGAACTCCAGATAAGTGGGGAGGCAAGGCAAACTCATAAGAAACCTCTCCTACTCGCCGCAACACCTCGAAAGGACCTATAAACCTCGGACTCAGCTTGCCCTTCTTCCCAAACCTCATAATTCCTTTCATAGGCGATACCTTCAACAGAACCTTTTCCCCCCTCCATAAATGATACATCACGAGCCCTCTGATCCGCATAGCTCTTCTGTCTAGACTGTGTTGTGCAGAGCCTCTCCTGAATCAACTTCACCTTCTCTAAGGCATCTCTCACCAGGTCCGTTCCATATAACTTAGCCTCGCCAGGCTCAAACCACCCGATGGGAGAACGACATCGCCGACCATACAAAGCCTCAAATGGAGCGATCTCAATGCTTGCCTGATAACTGTTATTATAAGCAAACTCGGCTAAAGGCAAGAACTGGTCCCACTAACCTCCGAAGTCAATCACACATGCCCTGAGCACGTCCTCCAATATCTGAACTATACACTCCGACTGACCATCGGTCTGAGGGTGAAAAGTTGTGCTGAGATCTATCTGAGTGCCCATCTCTCGGTGCAAAGCTCTCCAGAAGTGCGAGGTGAACTGAGGACCTCGGTCTGATATAATAGACACTGGTACACCGTGAAATCGGACTATTTCCCGAATATAGATCTGGGCTAGCCTCTCAGATGTATAAGTAGTAGCCACCGAAATGAAATGCGCCGATTTGGTCAACCTATCCACAATGGCCCAAACCGCGTCAAGCTTCTGTAAAGTCTGAGGTAACCCAACTACGAAGTCCATAGTAATGCGCTCCCACTTCCACTCAGGAATGGGCATCTTCTGAAGTAGGCCACACGGCCTCTGGTGCTCATACTTCACCTACTGATAATTAAGGCACCTAGCCACGAACTCCACAATGTCTCTCTTCATCCACCTCCACCAGTAATGCTGCCTCAAATCACGGTACATCTTCGTAGCACCCGGGTGGACAGAATACCGCGAACTGTGTGCCTCCTCAAGTATCCTCTGCCTCAAGCCATCAACACTAGTCACACACAAACGACCTTGAAGCCTCAAAACACCATCCTATCCAATAGTAATCTCCTTAGCACCACCCTGAACCATTGTATCCCGGAGTTGAACCAAGCGTGGATCGTCATACTGTCGAGCCTTAATCTCCCCCAATAATGAAGACTGAGCAACCACATGTGCTAGAATCCGACGAGGCTCCGAAAGATCTAATCTCACCAGACGGTTAGCCAAATATTGAATGTCCAAGGATAGAGGCCTCTCCTCAGCTGCAATGTAAGCCAAACTACCCATACTCTCCGCCTTCCTACTCAAGGCATCTGCTACCACGTTCGCCTTGCCCAGATGATAAAGGATGGTGATGTCATAATCCTTCAACAACTCAAGCCACCTGCGCTGCCTCAAGTTAAGATCCCTCTGCTTGAACAGGTGTTGCAAGTTGCGGTGATCTGTATAAATCTCATAAGACACTCCATATAAATAATGCCTCCAAATCTTAAGAGCATGATTAATCGCTGCCAACTCTAGATCGTGCACTGGATAATTCTTCTCATAAACCTTTAGCTGGCGCGAAGCATAGGCAATAACTCTCCCTTCCTGCATTAATACACACCCCAAACTCGCGTGAAGCGTCGTAATACAATGTATACATCCCAGAACCATAGGGTAATACCAAAATCGGTGCTGAAGTCAAAGCCGTCTTGAGCTTCTGAAATCTCACCTCACGCTCGTCAGACCACTGAAATGAGGCATTCTTTTGAGTCAATCTGGTCAGTGGGGATGCAATGGATGAAAAGCCCTCCACAAATCGTCGGTAATAGCCTGCTAGACCCAAGAAACTCCTGATCTCAGTAGCTGAAGTAGGACGTGGCCAACTCTGAACCGCCTCAATCTTCTTAGGATCAATCTTAATACCCTCTTCGGATACAACATGACCCAAGAATGCCACGGGATCTAACCAAAACTCACACTTGGAGAACTTAGCATATAGCTTCTGTTCTCGCAAGGTCTGGAGCACAACTCTCAAATGTTGCTCGTGCTCTCCCAGGCTACGTGAATAAATCAGAATGTCATCAATGAAGACGATGACAAAGGAATCAATGTACGGCCTGAACACCCTGTTCATCAATTCCATAAATGCAGCAGGGGCATTAGTCAAGCCAAAAGACATCACCAAGATCTCATAGTGGCCATATCTCGTACGAAAAGTTGTCTTCGGGACATCAGAAGCCCGAATCTTCAACTGGTGGTACCCCGATCTCAAATCAATCTTAGAAAATACCCTGGCACCCTGCAACTGGTCGAATAAATCATCAATGCGCGGCAATGGATACTTGTTCTTGATGGTGACTTTGTTCAACTGGCGGTAATCAATGCACATCCGCATAGACCCATCTTTCTTCTTCACGAATAGAACCGGAGCACCCCACGGCGATACACTCGGCCTGATGAACCCCTTAGCCAACAATTCCTCAAGCTGCTCCTTCAACTCCTTAAACTCCTTAGGAGCCATACGATACGGAGGAATGGAAATAGGTTGGGTATCTGGAGCTAAGTCAATGCAAAAATCAATATCAAAATCCGGAGGCATGCCTGGAAGATTTGAAGGGAATACATCTGCAAACTCTCGAACCACGGGCACTGAATCAATAGTTGGAGACTCGGCGGTAGTGTCCCGCACATAAGCAAGATACGCCAAACAACCCATCTTGACCATATGTCGAGCCTTCACGAAGGAAATAACTCTGCTGGCTGCGCTGACTGAGGAGCCTCTCCACTCCAGTCTGGGCAACTCGGTCATGGACAATGTAACCGTCTTGGCGTGGCAATCCAAGATGGCATGGTGAGGAGATAGCCAATCCATCCCTAGGATAATCTCAAAGTCAACCATGACGAGCAATAGAAGGTCCGCTCTAGTCTCGCGCCCACAAAATGAGATCACACAAGACCGGTAGACCCGGTCTACCACTACAGAATCACCCACGGGGGTGGATACATATATAGGAGAAGCCAAAGACTCACGAGGAACAACCAGAAAGCAAGAAAATAAGGCTGACACATATGAATAGGTAGATCCTGGATCAAATAGTACTGATGCCTCTCTACCACATACTGAAATAATACCTGTGATCACGGCATCTGAGGCCACTGCATCCGCTCGGGCCGGTATAGCATAAAATCTGGCTGGAGTACCTGAAGACTGACCCCCGCTGGACTAAATAGGAGATGGCTGAGCTCCTCCTACCTGGCCTCCACCTCTAGGATGACCTTCTACACGTCTGCCCTCCACCTCTAGGTGGACGAGGCGCCTGTGCTGAGTATGTAGGCTGATAACTCTGCTGGACGGCCTTACCCCGAAGTCTGGGGCAAGCCCTCCTCTAATGACCTGAATCCCCACACTCGAAGCATCTCACTAGAGGCATACCCTGCTGTCCTGAAGAAGGAGGACCCTGAATAACTGGGGAACGGTGGGAATTCTCTGGCATATCACTGAAATAGGAACTAGGAGGACCCTGATGACCTAAATGCCCGCCTGAGGAACCCTGAATGGCCGGAGGGCGGGAAGAACTCTCCGGCATGGCACTGAAGTATGGTCTCGCTGGAGCACCGTGAGAAGGTGGTGGTGGAGCTGAATATGGAGGCATGTTGGGCTGACCTCTGCCAAAATGACCTCTACCCCTAGCTGGGGTACCTCTGAAGTCTCCAAAAAATCTAGCTCTCTTTTCTTGCTGACTCTGCTCCCTGCTTCTAGACCGTTAACCCTCAATCTGGCGAGCTATCTCAACCACGAGCTGATAAGGAGTACCCATATCCACCTCTCGGGCCATGTTGGCCCTAATACTAGAATGTAACCCTGCTACGAACCTCCGCACCCTCTCAGCATCAGTAGGAAGAATCATGAGGGCATAGCGGGACAACTCCAAAAATCTGTGGTCACGGACATCCGGCCCTGCTCTAGCTGCTCAAACTGATAACGCAGCTCTTCCCTCTCCGAAGGTGGAATATACCTGTCTAAGAATAGCTAAGTAAACTGCTGCCAAGTGATCGGAGGTGAACCTGCTGTCCTACCAAGGATGTAAGACTGCCACCATCTGCGGGCTCTACCCTCAAGCTGGAATGTGGTGAAATAGACTCCATGGGACTCCAAAATCCTCATGTTGTGCAGTTTGTCCCTGCACCTATCAATGAAGTCCTGAGCATCCTCACCCCTCTCACCTCCAAAGGTCGGAGGGTGCAATCAGGTCCATCTGTCAAGTAGCTTCTACGGATCGCCGTCCGCAGCCGTTCTGAGCTCAGGGGCTGCTGGTTGTTCCCCACCCACCGGTAATGTGTCCGGAGTCTGATATACCGCCGCTGCATGACCTGCGGCCTGAGCAGTTTGGGTCCGAACTCCCCCTCCTTCCTGAGAGGTGGCAGGATCCGCTGGAAATAATCCATCCTGAGTCATAGTGTCCATGAACCGCATCATACGGCCCATGACCTCCTAAAAGCTTGGGGCAGTCATAAAATCTGTTGGGGGCACCTCACCCTGCTACTCAATAACTGGATCCTCTAGGGGCACTAGTGGAGCAACTCTGGAACGCCCTCGTCACCCACGTCAGGCCGGTGCCCTCCCCCAACTTCTACCTCGAACGGTGGGGGTAGCGGCATCTCCCGGGTCAGGGATAACAGCTGCACGAGTCCTCACCATTTGTGAGAGAATAGAAGAATGAAACGTAGTAACCAATGACTGCACGATAGAATAAAAATAAAGAGAGGTTTCTTAACACCCTATAGCCTCTCGAAGATAAATACAGACGTCTCTGTATCGATCCGCAAGACTCTACTAGGTTTGCCTATGACTTGTGAGACCTACGTGAACCTAGCGCTCTGATACCATGTTGTCACGACCCAAATTCCGCTGCGGTCGTGATGGCGCCCAACACCGGGGTCAGGAAAGACAACACCTATCTACCAGTGAGGTTACTTTACATGTTTAAGTGATTAAAATCTCCTTCGGGTTTTTAAGGTAAGAAATTCATTAAAAACAACATTTAAACGTGAGCACGTGAGATTATGTAATTCAAAGGTATTGCCAGCACATACAACTCCGCAAAATACCAGGCAAAAACTATAAAGTGTGCCAGAACTTAGTGTCACAAGTCAACAAGCGACTAGGAAAATCTACAAAATGCTACTAATAAATGCACTACTGTCTGGAAGGTAATAGACAATAATATCCCAAAACTATAAGTAGAGGACTCCACAGTGCTGCCGAGATCACCAAGGGAAGCAGCTCACCGTGTAGTCAGCCGAATAGAAACTCTCAACGATGACCACTTGAATAGTGACCGGATTCAGCTGCCTCAGAACCTGTACAATTAAGTACAGAAGAGTAGCATGAGTACATATATTTAAATATGTACCCCGTGAGTATCTCGTCTAAACTCGAAAGGTAGTGACGAGAAGTAGACGTATTACTCACTAGGTCAATAATAATAATATATTGCAATAAGATTAAACATGAGCAAATAATTATGGAAAACGGGTAGACATGGAGCAGTCAAGTATCCAAGTAAAATATCCCTTTCAATATCAGACAACAATAGTAAATAGAATCCTCGAGTTTCCTTCCAGACCAAACAATTTAAATAAGGATAATTTATGATGAAAGCTCCCAGAGAGATAAATAGCATGTAATATGCCGAAGCGTACGGCAGAAACGTCGCAATAATTTAAATGTGCATTGCCGAGGGTTGACGGCCGAACCATAGATGCATCTATTACTCCGCTCACGAATCGATCATGTGACGCGGTTAACCTAATATAAGGCTACCCCGCTCACGAATCATACATGTGACTCGGGTGCTCGTAACATACACATAATCATTAGGAAAGCCTTAAGAGAAATTCTGGTGCATGATTGGAAATATAGAATCAACATTTAAATTTACAAAATACCCGCTATTATTTCCATATCAACTTCAGGGATACCAACCAACCGAAGGTACATGAAAGTATACAGGCAAGACACGTAAAAGCATGCTTGTGAATCCTAAAACTATCCAACATAGCATAATAGTTTCTACGCACGGACTCTCGTCACTTGGTGCGTACGTAACCCCCGCAAATAAGGACATTCAGTCAATCACAATTACCTATGGGGACAATTCCCTCTTACAAAGCTGGAAAGGAGACTCACCTCGCATAGAACCTACTCCTCGGGTCAAGAAAGTGCCCGAAACTCCAAACTCGTCGCCCAAGGACTCGGAACTAACCAAATATTATTTAAATACATCAATATACATTCAAAAGTATGAAATTCTACTACTAATTAGGCTAATTCACCATTCGTGAAGAAATCCCAAAATACACCCCCGGGCCCACATGCTCGGATCCCGGAAATTTTCGAAGAAAACACTCACCCATAGCTTAAGGATCATTTTTATATAAATTTCATAAGATTTCATGGTGAAAAAGTGGTCAAATTCCCTTAAATTCATAAACCCAAGGTTTTCACTCTAACCCCTTTAATTCCATTAATTAGATGTTAATCTACCTAGGTTTGGGTGTAATAAACTAACATTTAATTGAAAAATACTTACCTCTTAGCAACTAGGCCGAACACCCTCTTGGAAGCTCTAAATATCGCCTATGGTGGGGAAGAAAATGGTGAAAAGAAGAAGAAATCCGTATTAAATGAATCATTGCTTTCAGTGATTCTCGCACCTGCGGCCATTAGACCACATCTGCGTTCCCACACCTGTAGCCAAATGGTCGCACCTGTGATGAAGGCCAAGGGGGCCTGGGACCGCACCTGCGAAGGGATTCCCGCACCAGCGGGTCCGCGCCTGAGACAAACCTCGCACCTGCGAGGTCGCGCCTGCGAGAGAGACTCCGCTCCTGTGGAAATTCGCCAGCCTTCCCCTGGGTCGCACCTGCGATGGTTTGACCGCAGGGGCGGTATCGCATCTGCGACCTGGGCAACCGCACTTGCGGTCACACCAGATCTGGTGCACCAGTAGCTGAAGTTGCTGGTTTTTGGCCATTGGGGTCCGGGAGGCCCCTGGGCCCACCCGAGCCCCCGTGCAATAATATCAACATGTCCTAAATCCTATTACGGACTCGCTCGAGCCTTCGGAACCCTCAAAACAACGTTAAAACTCAAAATCACCCCTCAAAACCTCTAGAATCAAACTTAGAAATTTCAAGTTTTAAAATTCGGTTTCAATGCGCCGAACCGACCTACACTACTCGAAATAACAACAAACTTTACAAGCAACGCATAATAATCATATTTAACCTGTTCCGGGCTCCGGAACCATAATACGGGCCCGGTAACAAAGCTTTCACATTAATTATCATTTTAAAAAACCTTACTATTTTTCAGAAAATAATTTCTTTAAAAAATTATTTCTCAGCCTTGGGACCCCGAAATTTGATTCCGGGCACATTCCCAAGTCCCATATTTTCCTACGGGCCCTCCGGGACCGTCAAATCACGGGTCCGGTTCCATTTACCAAAAAGGTTGACCAAGGTCAACTTTAATCAACTAATTATTAGAATTTCAATTTTTCATCAACTTTTCACATAGAAGCTTCTCGGCTACACGTCCGGGCTCCGCATGCATATCGAGGTGAGATTAGCGGAGGCTTTTGGTGCCTCGAAACGCAGATTTAGCTAGATTAGCGCCGGATGACCGTTTGTGTCATCACAAAAAGTTTGAAGAACGTCTGAAATTGTTTTTTTTAAAACCTTCACTGCTCGACTCTCGCACCTGCGGTGCTTGGGTCGCACCTGCGATCTCGCAGGTGTGGGAAAGGGATCGCACCTGCGGAAAAGGCCAGGCCCACAGGGGGTCGCACCTGCAGAATCTTACCCGCTTCTGTGGAACCGCTTCTGCGGAGGATAGTCCGCATCTGCGAGAGGGACCGCACCTGCGGACAAAACAGCGCGACGGCGGTCTCGCACCTGCGGCCCTAGGCTCGCGGGTGTGGGCACACCAGAACAGGTGCACCAGCAGTGTTTTCTTGAGTCCAAACACTCCGAACACCTACCCGAAACACCCCCGAACCCTCGGGGCTCCAAAACCAAATATACACACAACCTCAAAAGCATACCACAGACTTATTCGAGCACTAAAATCACCAAATTAACATAAAAAATAACGAATTAAACCTCAAAATCTATAAAAAAATTCTCAAAACCTCTTAAACCTCAAAATTTTCATTTCTAGTCTGAATCACGTCAACCTAAGTCTGTTCTTACCAAATTTCACAGATAACTCATATAAAATATATTGAACCTGTTTCGGGCTCTGGAACCATAATACGGGCTCGATAACACTGGTTTTACATAAAATTTCATTTTCAAAGACCTTTATATTTTTTAGAAAATAATTTTCTTTAAAAATTCATTTCTCGGACTTGGGACCTCGGAATTCGTTTCCGGGCATACGCCCAAGTCCCATATTTTCCTTCGGACCCTCTGGGACAGACAAATTACGGGTCCGGGTCCATTTACCAAAAATATTGACGAAAGTCAACTTTATTCAAATAATTATCATAAATTCAATATTTATTCAATTTTCCACATAAGGCTTCCCGGCTACGCGCCCGGGATGCGCACGCACATCGAGGTAAGATAAACAGAGGCTTTCAGGGCCTCGGAACACAGATTAAGTTGAAATTTCACGGGATGACCTTTTGGGTCATCACAGTAAACTTAATTTTTTTAAATAATAGTGCAACAAAAGGAGATATTGGTAAATATTTATAAGATTTTCGTATTTATCCATACTATTTCAAAGTAATTTAAATATTAAAATCAAAAGGTTTTCATCAATCGACACTATTTAAAGGCAATTTCAAACTAGAAAAATTCATATGCAGAAGTAATTTTAAAAAGTATAGTTTATTAATCTCAAAAGTTTAAGTGATTAATTTGTTCGTACTATATTACGGGGCTATCTATTAAGGCTTAATTGATGTGAAAATTTACTTTACATGGTTTGAACTCATTTTTCCCTAATAAATTATCCTAAACATTATTTTTTATAATTTTTATATTATTTCATTATGAAAATTAACATATGATAAATCTATAGAAAAATAAAAATATTTCTCTTATCTCCTTAATTAAGAAAAAAAATTAAAATCCCTATAATAATTTATATAGACTTCTATCAAATGTTTTATATTTTATCACCAGTTAACATCATTTTAAATAAGTTAATCAAATATAATTTGTACTACTATATTGAATTACTACAATTTATATCATGTTAATATTTGTTTAGTGACTTTGGTTCTCTTTGTTTGAAGTAGTAATTGCCTCTTTAGGGGTGCGAGGCCCCTTGGAAGTTCTCTTTACTTACTGTACTAAAAATTTCTCTTGATTTTGTTGTGTACAAGACATGAAATAAAATCAATAGTAAGTTATTATTTCCATCTTTTATCGTATTTTAAAGAATGATGTTGTTCATGCTAACTTTCATCAAGTAGCTGATTGTTCCCACCGTTGAAACTCTTATGAAACCAATTTGGATGTATTCAAGAATAGTTTACAGATAGATTAGTAAGCTTCTTATTCTAGAAAATTTGTTAATATAGATTACACTTGTAGCTTTAATATATTCTCTTGTAAAATATTAAAAATAGGAAAATAATACGATTGAAATTAAATTTCCAATTTGATGTTTATGTTTGATATGGATGTTAAAAATGAGTATTATAGCACGTAGTATTTTTATGTTAATTGGAGCAATTTACACATATTATAATTTATAGTTTAATTTTAAGTAAATTATTAAAATAAACTGATTATAAATTGTGATCCTCAATATCATTCTCTATCCGTGATTAAATGAATATAATAAAGATTAATTTGTTTATCAAAAAATTAATTGAGCCTCGACAAATAATAATTTTAAAACTATAATGTTAAGCACATGTATGGACATTTCCTCATCTAGTAACAAATATAAAAGAATATCTTTAGGCGCGCAGCACGACTCTAGATTGAAAATCCAACAAAGCTAATTAAAACTTGCATTGAGTAATTGTGAAGAAAGCGTACTCTGCCATTTGTCAAATGCATGGACTAAAGAAGAATCGACATGCTCTGCATAATTTAAGTAGCTATACTAGTCTCTTAGTAGGCAAGAACAAGATATCTCGAAAATAAATTAATAACAGACAAACAAATAAATCAAAGAATATACTGTATACAGCTAGCTATTAATACATGTTCTCCATTAAAAAGTTTGAAATTCAACTTCATTACAACAGTCAACAACAGCTTCCATGTTTCTTGCAGATTTCCCGAACATAATTGATTCTTTCAAACGCCTTTTTCAATGTAAGAAGAATATTATGTTACTAATTATTCCTTTCCTAATAGTATTAATGAATCATAATACTTCCAAAAGGAAGAAGACATACTTCATATTTTTATTCTTCTTAACCATTGAAAAATCCCCCCTAAACCTTCAATTGAACTCTAAGAAAAAACTCAAGTAGCAACAGTATTTGTGAGTATCGAAAAACTTGTTTAAGATAATCTACTGTTGTTTCTGTTTGCCCTTTTTTTGTCAAAGAATTATTAACAAATCAGTTTTAATTAGTATCTTTTTTTTATTTTTCCACTTGCAAAGCGCATAGGCTAGAAGATTTATTCGGTAAGGTGACAATCTCATGGTATGATATTTTTAAGAATTTATGTGATTTTCTTATAAACAAAATTTTGCGATTTATTTTCTAATTCATATGTTAGATTTTACACCTATTTACATGTGCCAAGTGGTTTTATGATCCAATACAAATGTGCTTTTAGATATATATAGCCTTTTTATAAGAGATTAGTGAAATATTAATAACGCAACAGACTAGTAAATAAAATACGGGAGATCTTTACCTTAGAGACGAATTTAGGATTTAAATTTGATGTGTTCGACCTTTAAGTTCTTTTAACTAAATGCATTATATATTTTTACTTATGGGTTCAAAATCTAATATAAATTAAAATTTTAGAAATTTTTCATAATTATTTTTGTATTTCGTGTCGACACACTGAAGTCAGATGAACTCAATGATTGTGCTCAGCATCCGCCACCTGCTTTATGCGGTAATTTTCTTCTATTAAAAGTATAACTAGTATTAGTATCCGCACGATGTGCGGATAATATTATGATCCTGCTAAATTCTATAAATTAAAAAGAACAAATTATATGAATAACTATTGACATAAACTTAAATATTATAACCCCATGTATAGTCGGTGATACAAACAAATAAAAATACAATATGATTCAAAATAAATACTCATTCCCTTTCAATTTATATAAAATAATTTTCTTATTAGTTTGTTCCAAAAGAATGACACATTTGTATTTGAAAATAATTAACTTTAAAATTTTTATTTTACCCATTTTACATATAATGAGAAGTTCTTACATCCATACAAATATCATGGCCCCACAAAACTATTACGATCAGAAGTTTCAAAAGTTTTCTTTTTCGTTCTTAATTTTCGTGCCAAGTCAAACTATATCATCTATATTAAAAGAGAGTGAACTCATACTGTAGAGAGTAATAACAAATAAAAATACATTTAGTAATATCTTAATTTAAATTACAAAAATATATTATATTATTATCTCAACATAATAAATTCTCACATCAACATCAACTTCTATCAACTTAAAATTACACAGTGACAAATAAATATATACATACATGATTGTCACGACTCAAAATCCCATCTTTCAGGCCGTGACTGCGTCTAACGTTGAACCTGCTAGACAAGCCAACGTACACAATACCTTGATATTTCTAAAACAACTTAACAGTAATAAAGCAATATTCTTTCAATCCTTTACTGAAATAACCAGAACCACTTCAAAAGTTTTACAGCATAAATGTAATAATACTCCGATAAACGCATAATACAATGGTAAAGATAACAACATCGTAAAATCCCAAAACCGGGGTGTCACAACCTCACGGACTGTCTATAAGAATACTAATACAAGTCTGAAAGGAAATACAATATTGTCTTTAGAACGGAAGGAGAAATAAGACAATAGGATACTAATAGCACGAGAGACTCCAGAGCCCACGAACGCCAGCGATATACCTTGAAGCCCGATGTGGACTGAAGGTGACTCCCTCAGAGCGGCCCACAGGGTCCGGAAGCGGGATCTGCACGACATAGAGAAGTGCAGTGTAGTATCAGTACAACCGACCCCATGTACTAAGTAAGTGTCGAGCCTAACCTCAGCCAAAGTAGTGACGAGGCTAGACTTAGCAAATAACGTTCACCTGTCCTATTCTACAACACAAAATGCAGATAACAAAGCAAGGAAGAATAACAATCATATACGGGGAACGAGAGCAGATAAAGGGAAAAACAATAAGATAGAGCATTTAATTAATATCAAGTAAGAAAAGAAACAATTTACCGAAAACTGATAAGGTATGAATGACATGTCTAAATGATAACAATGGCACTACATCACCCTTCGTGCTTTTACTCACTTCCTCACCAATGCAATGTATGTTGTAATCAATGTAATCATGGCACGACATTAACCTTCATGCTTTCAATAAATGTAAACATGGAACGGCATCACCCTTCGTGCTTTTACTCTCTTCCTCACCAATGCAATGTATGTTGTAATCAATGTAGTCATGGCACGACATTAACCTTCGTACTTTCAATAAATGTAAACATTGGCGGCATCACCCTTCGTGCTTTTAGTCTCTTCCTCACTATGCATGACATGATGTAATCAATGTAAAAACATGACACGACATCACCCTTCGTGCTTTTAATCTATTCCTCACCAATGCAATGCAATGTGTATGGTAAGAAATGCAGTATAGTGGGAAAAGTACAGTTCAAATCACTCGGCAAGGGGAAAATATCAGTCAATATCTCAATAAATGCCCGTCAAGGGTCTCAGCTATAACCAAACAACTCAATATATATATTGTATGCTTGGATCCTCAATTGAACCAACATATCATAATCTCTACAACCAGTGCATCAACCACAATCAATTTCTCAAGTAGAGGCAATTACATAGTGTGAGGAACATTGAAGAAATAACTGAATTTTATAAAAAATAGACTCACGGGCATTCTTGACTCACAATGTATAGGTACTCGTCACCTCACCTATACATTGAACATGATAAACACATAACACATAACATACAATACCTAATCCCTCACAAATTTAGGCAAGACACTTACTTCAGTCCAATGTATAGCAATCAACCCTCTTAGACCGTCTTTCCTTTATAATCCGACTCCGAAACAACGATATCTAGGCATGATTAATTCAATAATATCAATAAAGACTCAATAACACAATCCCATAGCCTAGATATACAATTCCTAGCATTCTTCCAAAAATATCAAAATTTGACCCCGGGCCCGCTTGGTCCAAACACGAGGCTCGGACCAAAACCCGATCACCCATAACCCCACAAGTTAGAATATATAATTTATTTTGAAATCCGACCCCAAATTGGGGTTGAATTACCCAAAATTCCCAAAAACCTAACTCTACCCAAAACCCCTAATTTCTACCTTGATTTTAGGATTTTAGGCCTAGATTCTAGTGTTTGATTGATGAAAATAAGAATAAATGATGTTAAGAACACTTACTTATGGATCTATGGAGGAAAAGTTCTTCAAAAGTCGCTTAGGTGGGTTGGGGAAGAAGAAGAGTTGTGAAAAATGGGAGAAATCCCGAAATGATTCTGTTTTGGGACTTAAAAATCGACTGGGCAAAATTACTCTCCGCGTTCGTGGAGGTTTAGAAGCTATGGCCTATGGGTTCGTGGTTGAGGGGTCGCGTTCGCATAGGGTAAATGACCCCCAGCCCTCCCCTGAAACTAACCCTGTGCGTTCGCACTCTACGTGATGCGTTCGCATAGGGTCCTAACCCTGAGCCTCCGCGTTCGCACCTTGGAGGGT
>MDKH01095349.1:0-12295 GCA_005239495.1 Nicotiana undulata
GGTGGCTCATCCGCGAACGCATAGAACAAATACCTGGGCAGACTATTAAATATCCAATTCGAATGTTTAAGCCTATTTTCACCATTTTTGAATTGTGGGAGCTCGGGAGAGATGATTTTTGAGAGGATTTTCAGCTGGGTAATCAAGGTAAGCGATTTCTAACAACCATAGGTTAATTTCACGTTCCTAATCTTAATTCCCACCCGTAAATTCATGATTTTTGAGTTGAAATTGGGGGAAATTTGAAGAAACTTCTTAAACCTAATTTTGGGGTTTTGATTGGGTATTTGACCTACGATTTGAGAGATTTTCATATGGTTAGACTCGTGAGTGAATAAGGATTCGGAAAATGAAAAATTTATACGATTTTGAGACGTGGGCCCGAGGGGTGTTTTGATCAATTTTTTTAAATTCGTTTCGAATTTATTAGTTACTTTGATTTCTTGAATTTATATTTACATTATACCATCGAATTGAATAGATTTGGGCCACTCGGAGTTGGATACTCGTGGCAAGAGAGTGGTTAGCGACTGATTGGCACCGTCGAGGTAAGTGGCTTGCCTAACTCTGTGTTAGGGAATTTCCCTTACATATTTTGACTTGTTTTTACTATTAAAACCCCGTGTACGTGAGGTGACGAGTGCGTGCAGGGGACATTTTCACGAAAATTCCATTGTTCTTTCTACAACATGCCTCAATTTCAATTCTATTATTACTGTCATCGATTGAGCTGAATAACAATTTAATATTTTATCATAACAAACGATTTTACTTGATTTTCCCCTCGTTACAACTGTTTGAAAACGGTTTGAGTACTTTACCCCGTTGTTACCAATGATTGTTCCTAAACTTTGAAACTTCGCTTTATCCGATATATATATTCTTGCATTGCATATTTAAATTGGGACTACAGAATGTGATCCGGGAGCTTTCTCCCTGTACTGCATAGGATATTGAAATTGGGACTACGGACCGAGATCCGGGAGCTTTCCTCCTACACTGCGTTGCATATTTAAATTGGGACTACGGGCCGAGACCCGGGAGCTTTCCCCCTGTATTGCATTGCACGGTTATCACATTTATTACATGCTGTGCCGAACTGAGATTTATTACTCTTTTCTTCTGGTCTTTACTTTGAATTGTCGTTAATCATTACTGTTTACTTAAATATTAACTATATCTGTCTTATTTTTGAATTGCAAACTCAGTAGAGCCTCAACCTGACCTCGTCACTACTTGACTGGGTTTAGGCTTGGCACTTACTGGGTACCGAATGTGGAGTACTCACGCCCTTCTGTGCATGTTTTCCCCATGTGCAGATCCAGGTACTAGAACCAGTGTCAGAGTCAGGAGCCCAGCACACCTTTGGAGACCGTGAGGTATTTCTGCCGCGTCCGCAGAACCTTTCGAATCCCCTTCCTTATCCTTATGTAGACATAGTATTTAGACAGAATTACTCTCAGTTTTCAATGTATTGAGATGTAGTGTTAAGCTTGTGACAGCTGTGATAGTCCGGGTTTTGGGAAGAGATAACTGTAAATGCCGAGCGGTTTAATCTTTATGATATTTACTTTATCTGAATTCTTTTATTCTTGTTTTCGATATATTTTTCTGTATATTTTAGGCTTACCTAGTCGTAGAGACTAGGTGCCGTCACGAGACCCTGTGGAGGGAAATTTGGGTCGTGACATCCGTGATGTGGCATTCATGATTGGAGAGAATGTATTGCTTCGTGTGTCGCCCATGAAGGGTGTTATGAGATTTGGGAAGAAGGGTAAGTTGAGCCCTAGGTATATCGCACTGTTTGAGATTCTTGATAAGTTGGGGGAGATAGCTTATAGATTTGTGTTGCCTCCAGGGTTATCCTCAGTTCATCTAGTATTCCATGTTTCTATGCTCCGAAAATATTACAGTGACCCGTCCCACGTGTTAGATTTCAACTCTGTCCAGTTGGATAAAGACTGGACTTATGAGGAGGAGCCGGTAGCCATTTTAAGCCGGCAGGTTCGCCAGTTGAGATGTAAGAGTTATCCTTCAGTTCGAGTGTAGTGGAGAGGCCAGCCCGTTGAGGCATCTACCTGGGAGTCCGAGTCGGACATGCAGAGTAGATATCCACACTTGTTTGCAAATTCAGGTAAATTTCAATGTCCATTCGAGGACAAACGTTTGTTTTAGAGGTGGAGATTGTGATGACCAAAGGGGTCATTTTATAAATATAGACTCAGATCCATGCTTAATAACCATAAAACGACTAATTTTAAATACCTTGATTTGCGTGCGCAGTCCGGGCGTGAAACTGGAACGTTTTTATGTGAAAATATGAGAAATAGTGATTTCTAGAATTTAAATTTGATAAAAGTTGACTTTGGTCAATATTTTTAGTAAACGGACCCGGATCCGTGTTTGGACGATCCCGGGAGGTCCGCAATAAAATATGGGACTCGGGCGTATGCTCGGAAATGAATTCCGAGATCCCAAGCATTAGAAATCAATTTTTGAAAGAAATTATTTTGCTGAAATATTTATGAATTAAAGAAAAGAAATATTGTTTGAAATTATTGGTATCAGACCAGTATTTTGGTTTAGGAGCCCGGTACAGATATGTTATGATATTAAAAGGTTAAATGTGAAATTTTGTGAAAACGGAGTTCGTTTGACGTGATACGGACATCCGGTTGAGAAATTATGAACTTTAAGAGTTCTTGTTCAAAATGAAAATGATGAGTTTTGGGGTTTAATTCACAGATTTACATGTTATTTTCATGATTTGATCGCACGAGAAAGTTCGTATGATGTTTTTAGACTTGCGTGCATGTTTTGTTTAGAGCCTTGAGGGCTCGGGTGAGTTTCGGATAGGCCACGAGGTGTTTTATACTTAAAAGGAGTTGATGGTTTTTCATTTCTGGTGTTCAGGCATTTTACCCTATGCGTTCGCATTGCCTTAGTCGCGAACGCATAGAGTCTCATTGTGTGGCTCTCCTCCTTGTGCTATGCGAACGCGGTTTAGGCTCAGCGAACACATAGCCTCATTTGGACCTGGGGGGAGGGGGGGGAGGGGGGGTCATTTACCTTGTGCGAACGCGCCTTAGAGGCTGCGATCGCGAACCGTTGACTGGGCTAAGTTATGCGAACGCATTGCACACTGTGCGATCGCGTTTCATTAAAGTGGGCTTGGGGGAGGGAGGACCAGTTTTCTATGCCTCCCTACCACATACTGAAATAGTACCTGTGATCACGGCGTTTGAGGCCACTGTATCTGCTCGGGCCGGAATAGCATAGAATCTGGCTAGTGTACCTGAAGACTGACCTCCGTTGGACTAAATAGAAGCTAGCTTTTTTCTACCTCTCGAACACATGGATGCCAAGCTCCTTTTCATTAAGATTTTAGGACTCCTAGTTCCACCTCTGGGACGACCTCTACCAGCCTGTCCTCCACCTCTGGGTGGACGGGGAATCGGTGCTGAGTATGCACGCTGGTAACTCTGCTGAACAGTCTTGACCCGGAACCTGGGACAAGTCCTCCTCATATGGCCTAACTCCCCACACTCATAACACCTCGCTGGTGGTATGACCTGCTGCCCTGAAGAAGAACCCTGGATAGTTGGGGGACGGTGAGAACACTCTGGCATGGCACCGAAGTAAGGACTAGAAGACCCCTGATGACCTGAATACCCGCCGGAGTAACTCTGAATGGCTGGTGGGCGGTAAGAACACTCCGGCATGGCGCTGAAATAAGGCCTCACTGGAGCACCATAGGGAGGTGGTGGAGGAGCTGAATGTGGAGGCCTGCTAGGCTGGCCTCTTCTGAACTGACCCCTGCCCCATCCTGGGGCACCTCTGAAATCTCCAGAAAATCTAACTCTCTTGTCCTGTTGACCCTGCTCTCTGCCCCTAGATCGATAACCCTCAATCCGACGAGCTATCTCGACCACGAGCTGATAGAGAGTACCCATCTCCACCTCTCGGGCCATGTTAGCCCTAATACCTGAGTGCAGCCCAGCCACAAATCTCCGCACTCTCTCAGAATCAGTAGGAAGAATCATAAGGGCATGACGAGACAACTCAGAAAACCTGGCCTCGTAGTTTATCACCGACATCTGCCCCTGCTCCAGCTGGTCAAACTGATACCACAACTCTTCCCTCTCTGGGGGTGGAATATACATGTCCAGGAACAGCTGAGTAATTTGCTCCCATGTGAGAGGAGGGGAACCTGCTAGCCTACCAAGGATAAAGGACTGCCAACATCTGCGGGCCCTGCCCTCTAGCTGGAAAGTAGTGAAATCAACTCCATGGGACTCCAAAATCCTCATGTTGTGCAGTCTGTCCTTGCACTAATAAATGAAGTTCTGGGAATCCTCGCCCCTCTCACCTCCGAAGACAGGAGAGTTCAATGTATTCCATCTATCAAGTAGCTTCTACGGATCACCGTCCGCAGCCGGTCTAAGCTTTGGTGCTGCTGCGGTTGGCTGTGCTCCACCCACGGGTAGAGTACCCGGAGTCTGATATACTGCCGCTGCATGACCTGCGGCCTGGGAGGTAGGGGTCTAAACTCCTCCTCCTGCCTGAGATGTGGCAGGATCCGCTGGAAATAAACCAGCCTGGGTCATAGTGTCCATCAACCGCATCATACGGCCCATGACCTCCTAGAAGCCCGGTGCAGTCATGAAATCCATCCACGCTGGATCTGCTGGGGGCACCTCACCCTACTCCTCAGTAATGGGATCCTCTGCTGGATCCGCTAGGGGTGCTAATGGAACAACTATGGGATGCCCTCGGCCCCTACCGCGGGCCGGTGCCCCCCCGGCCTCTGCTACGGCCTCAGACGGCGGGGGTAGCGGCATCTCCTGGGTCAGGAACATCAGCTGCACGAGTCCTCACCATCTGTGAGAGAATAGAAGAACGAGATTTAGTAAACCATCGACTACACGATAGAATATGAATAAAGAGAGGTTTCCTAACACCCTATAGCCTCCCGAAGATAAATACAGATGTCTCCATATCGATCCGCAAGACTCTATTATGTTTGCCTGTGACTTGTGAGACCTACGTGAACCTAGAGCTCTGATACCATGTTGTCACTACCCAAATTCCTCTTAGGTCGTGATGGCGCCCAACACCGGAGTCAGGCAAGCCAACACTAGTTTGCTAACGAGATTACTTTACTTAATAAGATATTTAAGTACTTGCAAAATTTTAAGTTAGGAAATCATTTAAAGAAAACAGTCAAGTGATGCAACTTGATTAAATGAAACTCAAAAGATCGTTTGCCAACATATACAACATAGCAAAATACTAGGAAAACCAACTACGTGTGCCAAGACCTAGTGTCACAAGTCCACATGCGACTAGTGGAATATACAAAATAGACAAAATAAATGTACAACTGTCTGAAGGGGTAGACAGAAATATCCAAAAATAATAGGAAACTCCACAGTGTTACTTGAGGATGTAGGGTTGTGTGTGCCAAATGTTGATGGCCTGTGTGATTTGATCCTTGAAGAGGATCATCGTTCTAAGTACTCTATTCACCCAGGTGCAGCTAACATTTACCAATATTTGAGGTAGTATTATTGGTGGAGAAGGATGAAAAAGGACATTGTGGAGTATGTGGCTCGTTGCTTAAATTGTCAGCAGGTAAATTATGAGCATCAGAGACCTGGTGGTTTGCTTTAGCAGATAGAGATTCCCGAGTGGAAGTGGGAGCGGATCACTATGGACTTCGTTGTTGGACTCCCACGGACGCAAAGGAAATTTGACGCAGTTTGGGTTATTGTTGATAGGCTGACTAAATCAACACATTTTATTCTTGTGGCAAGTACTTATACTTCAGAGTGATTGGTTGAGTTATATATGCGGGAGATAGTTCGCCTTCATGGGGTACCCGTGTCTATCATTTCTGATCGGGGTACGCAGTTCACTTCGTACTTTTGGAGAGCAGTTCAGCGTGAGTTGGGTACCCGAGTAGAGTTGAGTATACCATTTCACCGTTAGACTGATGGGCAGTCCGAGCTACCATTCAGATATTAGAGGATATGCCCCGCGCTTGTGTTATTGACTTTGGAGGTTCATGGGGTCAGTTCTTGCCATTAGCGGAGTTTGCTTGTAATAATAGCTATCAGTCGAGCATTCAGATGGGTCCTTATGATCCATTATATGGTAGACGGTGTAGATCGCCAGTTGGATGGTTTGAGTCGGGAGAGGCTCGATTTTTGGGTACAGACTTAGTTCAGGAGGCCTTAGATAAGATCAAGATTATTTAGGAGAGACTTAGTGTAGCTCAGTCTAGGAAAAAGAGCTATGATGATCGTAAGGTCCGTCGTAACGACCCGGCCAGTCGTTTTGAGAGTTAGCCCCGATACCCTAATAACTACTTCTCCCATACCTTATTATGTTAATGGAACTCGTCGGAGCGTTGAGCGGTGGAATTCGGAGTGATTTTGGTCATATAGTCCTTTAAGGTGAATTGCAGCTTTAGAAAATAAGCCGTAGCTAGATCTGTGTGAAGACGGATCCGGAATGGAATTCTGTCGATTCCTTTAGCTCCGTTGAGGGATTTCGGGGTTAGGAGCATGTTCGGAATATGTTTTCGAGGTCGGATGTAGATTTAGGCTTGAATTGATGAAAGTTAGAATTTCTGAGATTTCGGCCGATAGGTAAGAGTTTGATATCGGACTCGGAATGGAATTACGAAAGCGACAGCAGGTCTGTAATGTCATTTATGACATGTGTGAAAAATTTGAGGTCATTCGGATGAGTTTAGAGGTGTTTCAGCGTCGAATGTGAATTCTTGAAAATTCCTAAGTTCTTAGGCATGAATCTAAGCATATTTGAGTATTTTGATGTTATGGGACGTGTTTTTAAGGCTCGACCAAGTTCGAATAAGGTATTTGGGTTAGTTGGTAGGTTTGGTTGAGTTCCCGGGGCCTTCAGATGATTTTCGGATGCTCAACGGAGTGGTTATGCACTTAATAAAACACCAGAAACTTTGCTGCTGGTTTCCTTCTATGCGTTCGCGTAGATGTCACCGCGTTCGCATAGAATAGTTTTGGGGCTTCAATGTTCTCTTCTTCACGTCCGCAGTCAACTGGAAGCGAATGCATAGGTTGGTCAGGCAACTCTTCGCGAACGCATTGAGTTCTTCGCGTTCGCATAGGCTTAGGGGGGGGTCCCAGGGGTCAGGGGCAGTTACTCATCGCGTTCGCAGGTAGGGGACCGCGTTCGCGTAGTGTCCGTGGGCCTGTTCTCCGCGTTCGCATGGCCTGTGTCGCGTTCGCGAAGGCCAATTCTGGGCCCAGTGAATTTTACTCTTCGCGTTCGCGGTGGCTCATCCGCGAACGCATAGAACAAATACCTGGGCAGACTATTAAATATCCAATTCGAAGGTTTAAGCCTATTTTCACCATTTTTGAATTGTGGGAGCTCGGGAGAGACGATTTTTGAGAGGAATTTTCAGCTGGGTAATCAAGGTAAGCGATTTCTAACAACCATAGGTTAATTTCCACGTTCCTAATCTTAATTCCCACCCGTAAATTCATGATTTTTGAGTTGAAATTGGGGGAAATTTGAAGAAACTTCTTAAACCTAATTTTGGGGTTTTGATTGGGTATTTGACCTCCGATTTGAGAGATTTTCATATGGTTAGACTCGTGAGTGAATAAGGATTCGGAAAATGAAAAATTTATACGATTTCGAGACGTGGGCCCGAGGGGTGTTTTGATCAATTTTTTTAAATTCGCGTATTAGTTTCAAATTTATTAGTTACTTTGATTTCTTGAATTTATATTTACATTATACCATCGAATTGAATAGATTTGGGCCACTCAGAGTTGGATACTCGTGGCAAGAGAGTGGTTAGCGGTTGATTGGCACCATCGAGGTAAGTGGCTTGCCTAACTCTGTGTTGGGGAATTTCCCTTAGATATTTTGACTGGTTTTTACTATTAAAACCCCGTGTACGTGAGGTGACGAGCGCGTGCATGGGACATTTCACGAAAATTCCATTGTTCTTTCTACAACATGCCTCAATTTCAATTCTATTATTACTGTCATCGATTGAGCTGAATAACAATTTAATATTTTATCATAACAAACGATTTTACTTGATTTTCCCCTCGTTACAACTGTTTGAAAACGGTTTGAGTACTTTACCCCGTTGTTACCAATGATTTTTCCTAAGCTTTGAAACTTCGCTTTATCCAATATATATATTCTTGCATTGCATATTTAAATTGGGACGACAGAACGTGATCCGGGAGCTTTCCCCCTGTACTGCATAGGATATTGAAATTGGGACTACGGACCGAGATCCGGGAGCTTTCCCCCTACACTGCGTTGCATATTTAAATTGGGACTACGGGCCGAGACCCGGGAGCTTTCCCCCTGTATTGCATTGCACGGTTATCACATGAATTATATGCTGTGCCGAACTGAGATTTATTACTCTTTTCTTCTGGACATTGCTTTGAATTGCCGTTACTCATTACTGTTTACTTAACTATTAACTATATCTGTCTTATTTTTGAATTGCAAACTCAGTAGAGCCTCAACCTGACCTCATCACTACTTGACTGGGTTTAGGCTTGGCACTTACTGGGTACCGAATGTTGAGTACTCACGCCCTTCTGCGCATGTTTTCCCCATGTGCAGATCTAGGTACTAGCACCAGTGTCAGAGTCAGGAGCCCAGCACACCTTTGGAGACCGTGAGGTATTTCTGCCGCGTCCGCAGAACCTTTCGAATCCCCTTCCTTATCCTTATGTAGACATAGTATTTAGACAGAATTACTCTCAGTTTTCAATGTATTGAGATGTAGTGTTAAGCTTGTGACAGCTGTGATAGTCCGGGTTTTGGGAAGAGATAATTGTAAATGCCGAGCGGCTTAATCTTTATGATATTTACATTATCTGAATTGTTTTATTCTTGTTTTCGATTATTTTTCTGTATATTTTAGGCTTACCTAGTCGTAGAGACTAGGTGCCGTCATGAGACCCTGTGGAGGGAAATTTGGGTCGTGACATCCGTGATGTGGCATTCATGATTGGAGAGAATGTATTTCTTCGTGTGTCGCCCATGAAGGGTGTTATGAGATTTGGGAAGAAGGGTAAGTTGAGCCCTAGGTATATCGCACCGTTTGAGATTCTTGATAAGTTGGGGGAGATAGCTTATAGATTTGTGTTGCCTCCAGGGTTTTCCTCAGTTCATCTGGTATTCCATGTTTCTATGCTCCAAAAATATTACAGTGACTCGTCCCACGTGTTAGATTTCAACTCTGTCCAGTTGGATAAAGACTGGACTTATGAGGAGGAGCCGGTAGCCATTTTAAGCCGGCAGGTTCGCCAGTTGAGATGTAAGAGTTATCCTTCAGTTCGAGTGCAGTGGAGAGGCCAGCCCGATGAGGCATCTACCTGGGAGTCCGAGTCGGACATGCAGAGTAGATATCCACACTTGTTTGCAAATTCAGGTAAATTTCAATGTCCATTCGAGGACAAACGTTTGTTTTAGAGGTGGAGATTGTGATGACCAAAGGGGTCATTTTATAAATATAGACTCAGTTCCATGCTTAATAACCATAAAACGACTAATTTTAAATACCTTGATTTGCGTGCGCAGTCCGGGCGTGAAACTGGAATGCTTTTATGTGAAAATATGAGAAATAGTGATTTCTAGAATTTAAATTTGATAAAAGTTGACTTTGGTCAATATTTTTAGTAAACGGACCCGGATCCGTGTTTCGACAATCCCGGGAGGCCCGCAATAAAATATGGGACTCGGGCGTATGCCCGAAAATGAATTCCGAGATCCCAAGCATTAGAAATCAATTTTTGAAAGAAATTATTTTGCTGAAATATTTTTGAATTAAAGAAAAGAAATATTGTTTGAAATTATTGGTATCGGACCAGTATTTTGGTTTAGGAGCCCGGTACAAATATGTTATGATATTAAAAGGTTAAATGTGAAATTTGGTGAAAACGGAGTTCGTTTGACGTGATACGGACATCCGGTTGAGAAATTATGAACTTTAAGAGTTCTTGTTCAAAATGAAAATGATGAGTTTTGGGGTTTAATTCACAGATTTACATGTTATTTTCATGATTTGATCGCACGAGAAAGTTCGTATGATGTTTTTAGACTTGCGTGCATGTTTTGTTTAGAGCCTTGAGGGCTCGGGTGAGTTTCGGATAGGCCACGAGGTGTTTTATACTTAAAAGGAGTTGATGGTTTTTCATTTCTGGTGTTCAGGCATTTTACCCTATGCGTTCGCATTGCCTTAGTCGCGAACGCATAGAGTCTCATTGTGTGGCTCTCCTCCTTGTGCTATGCGAACGCGGTTTAGGCTCAGCGAACACATAGCCTCATTTGGACCTGGGGGGAGGGGGGGGAGGGGGGGTCATTTACCTTGTGCGAACGCGCCTTAGAGGCTGCGATCGCGAACCGTTGACTGGGCTAAGTTATGCGAACGCATTGCACACTGTGCGATCGCGTTTCATTAAAGTGGGCTTGGGGGAGGGAGGACCAGTTTTCTATGCGAACGCACTGGTTGTCCCGCGATCGCGAAGGCCCAGCCCTCTTACCCTATGCAAACGCATCCAATTGGGTGCGAATGCATAGGTTCCTTGTCCAACTAATATAAATACCCTTTTAAAAATAGGCAGACCTTCGTTTTCACCATATTTACGAGGTTTATAGCCCTAATAGCGATTTTCTTCAACAATTATAATCCCCAAGTCACAGGTAATCAATTCTAAACTTTGTTCTTTCAATTCCTTACTGTTTTTCATCACTTCTCAAGACAAAACTAGGAATTTTCATGCTAAAAATTTAGGGTTTGAGTAGAATTAGGGAATTTTGTAAAAATTTAATTTTTATATCAAATTGAGGTCTAATTTCGAAACTAATAGCATATTTGGGTTCGTGGGTAAATGGGTAAACTTAATTTGGCATGAACCCCGAGTTTAGACCAAGCAGGCCCGGGGTCGGGTTTTCACTTTTATTTTTGTTGAGAAAACTTAGGGAAAATTATATTTTTCAATAAAGTTAGTTCCTTTAGCATAGATTGATGACATTGAATTAATTATGATTAGATTCGAGCAAGTTAGAGGTGAATTCAAAAGGAAAAGCAGTAATTGAGCAGTGAGTGGCCTGCGAATTGAGTTAAGTGTTTGGTCTAACTTTGACTTGAGGGAATAGGACTCCCCACTTGTTTGCTATGTGAAATGCATGGGTGTGTATATGTTAGGTGACGAGTATCTATGCACCACCCAAATGGCCTGTTAAACATGATCCTTCCCCCGTTCCTAATTTAATTGATCTCAGTCTTAATTATTCTTTGTTAGTTATTGTTTCCATGACTACTAGGCCCCGTTACTTTGCTGTTAAATATTATTTGGTTATTTTGGATGAATATTGGTTGTCTATTTGGTTCTCTTGGGGAACAGAAATGTTGAGCAGTTTGCACGATGTTGGGATTATATATATATCATGTCGGTTTCTTGACTATTTACATTGTTGCTGTTTAAAGTTTACGTGTTACATTGTTTTCTGTTTGAAACTTTTGAATCAAGAATTGGTGTGATAAGGGTTAATAAATTGGTGTGATAAGGGTGGATAATTGGCATGATAAGGGTGGATAATTGATTGTGATATTGTGAATTAGTGGGATCAAATAGCACGCCGCAACATGACTGTGAAAATGGGGAATAATGATGTTTTTACTGATTTGTTTTACTTTAAATGATTTGGAAACTCTTGATTGGCTCTACAGTTTTCATTATATTGAGCACCTGTGATTATTTCAAAGTAAGGTTTGGAAACATGGAAATTTACTTGAGAGTTGGTTGTAGCTGAGGCCTGAAAAAGGCGGTTCAGTTATTTCATTGTTTGTGATGACCCAAAGGGTCATTTTAAGAATTTAGACCCAATTCTAGGCTTATTAGCCATAAAAAGACTAATTTAAAATACCTCAATTTGCGTGCGCAGTCCGGGCGTGAAACCGAAATGCTTATATGTTAAAATATGAGAAATAGTAATTTCTAGAATTAAAATTTGATATAGTTGACTTTGGTCAACATTTTGAATAAACGGACCTAGATCTGTGTTTCGACGATCCTGGGAGGTCCGCAGTAAAATATGAGACTTGGGTGTATGCCCGTAAATGAAAACAGTGCTGGTTTTCTGGTGTGCCCAGTTCGCAAATGCGAACTTTTTGTCACAAATACGACCTTTTCCCAACTTCCTCTTTGTCACGACCCGAAATCCCACCTTCGGGCCATGACTGCGTCTAACGTTGAACCCGCTA